>CM039729.1:44344151-44421688 GCA_022539455.1 Dendrobium nobile | reverse complement strand
ACCCTAAGGACTCCAATAAAGGGTGGATTAGGGTTTCCGGAAGAGGAGACAACAAGGAGAGAATTATGCGGTGGAGGTGGTGGAGTGGCCGACCATTATGGGAGGCATTTTGGTCAAGGTGAGGGGTTCAAGCTGAACCTGGATTGTGTCATGAAAGAATAGATGGAAGAAAGGTGGGAGTCCCACCCTCGATACACGAGGGAAACATGGGTGGATCACGACAACCATTACACTGGAGGAAGAAGCTATATTGGGGTGGTAGCGATCTTAAGGTGAGGAAATTAAGGATGTCAATATTTAAGGGAGAGGATGCCTATGGGTGGGTGAACCGGTGGAAGATGTATTTCATGGTGAATGGGTTGAATGAGGAGAAGTTTACCGATGCAGGGCAATGTTTGGAGAGGAAAGCTCTAGCTTGGTTCCAGTAGACGATAAAAATACCACTAACTAAGCAGCCGAAGAAAGCGCTGAACAACATCTCATCCTTCCACCTTGAGGACAAGGTGCATCTTTGGAAGGTAAGTATTGTAAAGTCTGCAGGCCAAGGGAGGCTGGACCGGTCGACCCAGTATAGGCTAATCAACCCCAACCCAACGCTGTACGTATACTTGTGCTAGTGCAAAACGCCTCTCACACAGTGTCCATCCTCCGCTCACTATCTCCCAACAACAGTAATGATGTCTCAGAACCGTTGTCACCAGCATATAATGTTAAACCATCACTGAATCTATATGTTCCTCTTTTAAAAGCTTGATTAATTTAAGTTTGCCATTAATTGATTCGTGGCGTTGTGCCACCAGGCTCGAGGAACCAGCCTCCTTAGGACACTTAGCCCCGCAGCCCGGAGTAGTCCAGCCGATAAACCAAATTAATGTAATTGAATTAGAGATTTTTAAAAATGTTAAATAATTAAAAAAATTAATCCATTTTAAGGTTTGACACCCTTTAGAATTCATTCGTGGCGTTGTGCCACCAGGCTCGAGGAACCAGCCTCCTTAGGACACTTAGTTCGCAGCCCGGAGTAGTCCAGCCAATAAACTTCAACTTTAGGGTGGTTGTTGTGTTTTAAAGGATTTGTTAAATGTTTTAAGCATTAAACCAATATTTTTGAGTTTTAGAATGGTTTGAGCCTTATGAATTTTTAGAATACTTTAATAATTTAATTAAAGGGGTCAAAAGTTGAATTCTTTTATTAAGCTCAAATTCTAAAAAGTTTGTATTTTATCAAAATACTAGGCCTAATTATGAGTTGTTAGACATGTGGCACATTCAATTTTGAGTTTTTCTATCAAAAGTTATGATTTTTAGAAGTTTGGATATTTATGAAAATTTTCAATTATTCCAATTAAAGACTATTCTAGTGATTTGGGCCTAAATGGATCTCAAACTCCTTGAAATCTCTCCCAAAGATCAGAGGTGATCCAAGGGGAGATTATCAAGCATTAAATTAATTCTTGGGATTTTTAATGATTATTAATTAATTAATATTAATTAAACATTGAATTTTACTTAAAATTAAATTAAGACTTAATTTGATGCCCAATCAAGGGGCTTTTAATTCTCATGGGTTAAGGGTTCAACACTGATTAATATGAAGTATTAAACTTAAATTTTGGGTTTAAAAGGGATTTATTAGAATTTAATTAAGGCTAGGGGGCAATTCTAGCAAGGGCAAGCTATGGCTCCTAATTGGTGAACCAAATGGACTCCAAATCTGATGAAATTTGGACCATGGGGTCACATGATCCCAAGGCCTGAACACACCAAATTTGGGCTCAATTGGGATACTCTAAGGTGGCTAACTAAGCCACCTAAGGTGAGCTCTAAGTCACCTTCAAAAAATCCTAGGGAGCTATCCTAAGGTTGGATTGGGGCAAAGTCAGTGGCCCTAAACTCCATATCCTAAGCATAATCAACACACAAAAAACCAGATCCTAATTCTCATTGGATAGGCTTAAATCCCAATTTGAATTTAAGGGTCAACCCATGACCCTTAAACTCAAAATTGGGGGAAAGTGCCCTTAGACCTTTAAAACAGGGGAGACAAAATTTGGACATGTCAAAGACATGCCCAAATTCAATCTCCCAAAGTTCCATGCCCTGGAGACTTAACTACAAACAGTAATTGCATAAATTGAAATAATACCATTAATGAAATTAAACTTAACACGCATGCAATTAGGGCCTGGAACCATAGGGCTTTTGAAGATCTCCCTGAGACCTTTCCAATGAGCCTAAGAACACCTAATTTGGTCAAGTGTGCAGGGAGATATGGATTTTTGAAGTTCCCTTGATTTTCTGGAATTATTAATCCAGCCATTATACAGTCAGCCGCGCTTTACACGCGGCGCGTCCCGATTGGCTGGGCAATCATTGGCGCTGACTGGGTAACGGTCGGATTAATCGTAGCCGTCGGATGGCGGATCGAACGGCTGGGATTAAACGCGCTCCGGGACCGCGGGATCTAATCCGAGCCGTTGATCGAAATCAACGGCTGAGATTTCGTCTTCAACCTCCGCCTTTGCCCGAAGCCGTGAACATTCTCCGGCGTGATCCGAGCAATCGCACCGGCGAACTTCGACGAAATTTCACAGGAAGGATCAGGGGGGTGGAAACCTTCAATCCAACGGTGGAAATCCGTTGGGGTGAAGGTTTCCTTCACACTTGACCGGACTACCTAGCTAGGGAGCTCGGGATGAAGGAATTACCGCAGAGAAAGTCTCAACGAATGAGCTTCTCTATCTGGGAGCTTCAGGAGACGAAGGCGAGCAGGTTTCCTTCAGAGGCCGCGACTGGAGAACGGCTGGAGGTATGACTTCGAGCGGGACGCCGAAGCCTTTCGCCGGAGTTCGCTCGAAGCGATGGAAGGGACGGTCTGGGAGCTCGAAGGAAGGTGCTGGGAGATCGAGGAAGCTCTGGGGAACCGTTCGAAAACTCTGGGATCGTCTGGCGAGCCTTGGGGAGCACCACCCTATTCAGCCTCCTCCCGCGAGCTCGGACGGCCAGGATTGAAGTGGAGGAGGTCGCGGATTGATGCCAAGTGGAAAGGGGCACCATTCCAGAGAGCTCGTGAGCCTCAAGCCGGCGAGCCACAGCCTTTGGAAGGCTTTCGGTCTGGGGGGACCACCGGAGCTTGCTCTCCATTGGCTCCGACCGCCGCCGGCCATGGTCTGGGTCGGATTGACCAGGGAAGGCCGATGGGGACATGCTGGAGCCAATTGTGGAGTCAAATTGGCCTGGGGAAGCTGGGATCGATCTGGTGGCTCGGTTGGGCTCGGACCTGCTTGGTTTGAGTCGAATTGAGCCCGATTCAGGTCAGACCAGACCCTGGGTTTGGTATGGGAGGCAGGTCTGGGTCTGGTGCACCCAATGCAAGTGGCAATTGGGTCCAATTTGATCTGTGTCAAAGGTTGGCTCGGGTTGATCCAAATCTGCTCGGTTCGGGTCGATTTGGGCTCAACCCAGGTCAGGCCAGACCCTGGGCTTGAAGTGGGAAGTGGATCTGGGTCTGGTGCACCCAATGCAAGTGGCAATTGGGTCCAATCTGATCTGTGTCAAAGGTTGGCTCGGGTCCAAGTGTTTTTGGCTACTTTGGGTTAGCCTAACTATTGACCCAAGCTAGCCCAAGGCATGGGCTGGCTGGAGGAGGTGTATTGGACCTAGGGCCACCTATGGGAGGTGTTGGCCAGGTTCAATTGGATTTAGGTTGAGAGTTGGCCCAATCCCAAGAGCTATTAGGCACTTTGGGCTAGCCTAACTCTTGACCTAAATGAGCCCAAGGATTGGGCTGGTCAAGGAAGGTGTATTGGGTCAATGGGAACCCAATGGCACCTTGATTTGGATTCAATTTGATTAAGATCAAAAGATGGCTCAAGGGAGGTCTCTCTTGGGTCACTTGGGTCAAGCCATAAGGCTAACCCAGGTAGGCCCAAGGCTTGGGTGACCAAGAGGGGTCTCTTGGGTACCCAAGGGTTCATCCCATACATTCAAAGGACTTGGAATGGAGTAGATTCAAAATTTTGAAAGGGGAGGGGTGTATGAGTCCATGGGTCAAACTTGGTTGACTTGGTCAACCAGGTTGACCCAAGGTCTGGATTTGAGTTCAACAAGTTGAGTTTGATATTTGAAATTCATTGGAAATGGTTTCAAAGAGTTTGGAATTGATTTGAATTGAAATAGCCATTTGAAATCTCATAAGGGTATTTTAGTCAATTTTGGCCCATTGGTCAACTAGAGCCAAAAATGATTCTGAAAGATGCAGTTTACTGCTCAATGGGTTAAAATCAAGAGTCTGGAAGTGATTGGAAGCTTGGATAAGGGTTCCAAGGTCAAGATCTCAAAGGGGTTAGGTTCAATGGCATAGGCTGTAAATATTTGAAGGTTTTACAGCCTTTGGATTTTAATTCAGATTCTGGGGTTAGAGACCTCAAAATGAGCTAAAAGTTGGAGAGTAACCTCTAGAGACATGTCTTATCACTTTACAAGTGATAGACCTTGAATCAGAGACCATTTGAGTGGGTTTTGAAATGTTTGAAAAATCTCTAAAAAGGGTCTTTAGGACAAGGCCTTGAGACTTAGGATTTGAGTCTGGATTTCTGGATTTGGAATAGATTTTAAGTTGGAATGATTAGTATTGAAGTATCCAAATCATTTACAATCATGTGGTGATTGTTAATGAATGGATGAGGCCAAAGCTAGATTGAAGCTTGGATCAAAGCCTAGGTTAAAATTTGGATTCTCAAGTGAATTGAGTCAAAGTTTGAATATGTTTGAAATTTGAATTAATTTGAATTTGAATTGGATGGAGTTTGAGATTTAAATTGATCACAGGTAGGGATCAAATTAAAATTGGAGTGGATTAAATACAGGAATTGATTTAAATTGAGGTTGATCAAGGGTGGAGATTGATTTGAAGTTGGAGTGATCCTAAGGTATAGAAGAATTCTAAGATTCAGGATTTAAGGGAATCCTAGGCTCTAGAATAGGCTCTAAGGTCTTGGATCTAGAAGGATCCTAAGGTCTAGAGTGGATCCTAGGGTCTAGGATTAAATCTGGGTTCTGGATGGGTCTTAGTGGCCTCATACAAAAATGAGGTCAACAAATGGACCCCCAATGTGTGTAGTAGAAGGAACTTCTGCTGCACGCATTGGCGTTGACCGAATGGAAGTAGAATCCTGAGAGTGAAGGGGAGATCATCTCCCAACCTCAAGCCTATAGGATGCTAATGGAAGGCTTGTACCTATTGGATAAGGAAAACTGGTAAAACCAAGGTAGAGAATACCTAACCTTGGGTCTAAGGAAGGGCATCACCCAGCCTTAGGTCTACAGGATGCTGATAGAAGACTTACTCCTAGTAGACAAGGAAACTGGAGAAACCAAGGTAGGGAATACCTAGCCTTGGGTCTAAGGAAGGGCATCACCCAACCTTAGGCCTATAGGATGCTGATAGAAGACTTACTCCAAATAGGCAGATTAACTGGAAACCAAAGTAGGGAGTACCTGACTTTGGGTCTAAGGAAGGGCATCACCCAACCTTAGGTCTACAGGATGCTGATAGAAGACTTACTCCTAGTAGACGGATCAACTGGAAACCAAGGTAGGGAATACCTAGCCTTGGGTCTAAGGAAGGGCATCACCCAACCTTAGGCCTATAGGATGCTGATAGAAGGCTTACTCCAAATAGGCAAAATTAACTGGAAACCAAAGTAGGGAATACCTAGCTCTGGGTCTAAGGAAGGGCATCACCCAACCTTAGGTCTACAGGATGCTGATAGAAGACTTACTCCTAGTAGACGGATCAACTGGAAACCAAGGTAGGGAATACCTAGCCTTGGGTCTAAGGAAGGGCATCACCCAACCTTAGGCCTATAGGATGCTGATAGAAGGCTTACTCCAAATAGGCAGATTAACTGGCAAACCAGGGTGGTGCCACGAAGGGCGTACTCCACCACTAGCGAATGGTCATGTGGGGAGGAAACTTGCTCCACACAGAGGACCTCAACTGGCAAACTAGGATGGTGCCACGAAGGGCGTACTCCATCACTAGCGAATGGGAATCAGGATGGTGCCACGAAGGGCGTACTCCACCACTAATCCCCGGGTCAAATGCTAGGGTAGTGCCACGGAGGGCGTACTCCACCACTAGCGGGTCTAATCCTAAGGGAAGGAAGGACCTAACCTTAAGGAGAAGGCGAAGAGCGTTAAAATAATAAATAAACTAAAAAAAGGTAGAATCAAGTTGTAAATCAAGAAGAGGAAGTTTTATTAATTGATAAAATGAGCTACATCAAGCATAGTATTTCTTAAGGAAACGCCCATTAACAGGTAGCATTGGGTGGTTCCCTTTACAATCTACTAACTGATACGAGCCTCCTTCGTAGACAGTCTCTATAACGAAGGGTCCTTCCCACGTAGGTTCAAACTTGCCTCCCAGCTTCCGATGGGCCAAGATAGGCCTCCGAAGGACCAATACCAAGTCTCCCGCTTGGAAGGTCCTAGGTCGCACTAACTTGTCATGGGCTTGAACCATACGGGATTTATACAACTCTAAACTTTGTTGAGCTTGGAGACGTCGCTCTTCGAGGCCTTCGAGTTCTTCCAATCGTAGTTTTGCATTTTGTTCATTGGTAATTTGATTCTGAACTGCAATTCTAAGCGAAGGGATTTGTATTTCCAAGGGCAGAACAGCCTCAGATCCATACACTAGTGCAAACGGGGTGGATTGGGTCGGGGTTCTATAAGTGGTACGATAAGCCCACAAAGCTTCCACCAACCGCTCATCCCACTGCCGTTTGTTATCATCAAGGGTCTTTTTGACAATTTGCACCAAGGTTTTGTTGAAGGCCTCGGCCAATCCATTCGCCCGAGGGTAATAGATCGTCGAATATCTCCAATCAATATTATGGCGTCTTACAAAACTATTGATTTTTGTAGACTTGAATGCGGACCCATTATCGGATATGATTCTGCGAGGTACGCCGAATCGATATACAATATGGTCACGAAAGAATTTTAAGACATGGTGTGATGTTACGTTTCGTAGGGGAATTGCTTCCGCCCATTTTGAAAAGTAATCAGTTGCTGCTAATATGAAACGATGACCTCTCGCGGAGGGAGGGTCAATCGGCCCAATGATATCCGTGCCCCAACTCTCGAAGGGCCACGAGGCTATCGTAGGGTGTAACACATTAGGCGGCTGATGTAAAACCACACCATGGACCTGACATTGATGACAGTGCTTTGCCGTATTCATGCAATCGTCAATCATTGTAGGCCAATAGTATCCAAGTCTTTTAATCTTTAATTTCATTTTTGGACCCGATTGATGTGCACCGCACAGTCCTGAATGAACTTCATTAACAATTTTCTGGGCTTCTCGCTTGTTCAAACAGCGCAGCCACATGTGATCAAAGGACCGACGGTATAACAGATCATTAACTAGTGCATATGATAGGGCACGTTTCTTAATCTGGTTGGAGAGTGATTTATCCTGGGGAAGCTTCCCTTCTTTAAGGTAATCGACTAAGGGTCGTCTCCAATCGCCTTCTTCGTCAATCGTCGAAGAGGCAGAAAGGATCTGAAGGGGAGTCTTACTAACGTGTTCCAAATCTATAAGGGAGAGGGTCTTACGACCCTGTATCTCTATAGGGATGGAATCCTCCTCAGGACATGCAAATTCCTTTGCAAGTTTTGCTAAGGCATCCGCCGCAGAATTGCTTCCACGGGGAACCCTATACAAAGTAGCAATGGGGATTTGTTCCAACAAGTGAAGTGTGTACTGGTGATATTTTAGGAGATTCGGATTCAAGACTTTATAAGTTCCGGCGACTTGGTTAATAACTAGTTGGGAATCTCCAAAGATCTTAATCTCTTTAATCTCCATTAGAATTGCAAGTTCCAAACCAGTTATCAGAGCTTCGTATTCAGCTTCGTTGTTTGTGCAAGGCTCCGACAAGTGGTAGGAAAAATGCATCATTCCTTTTTCTGGTGTAATAAAAATTAGACCGACTCCAGCCTTTCCAGGAATTACAGATTGTTGGGTCGCAATCCTACGAGAGGATGCTGCCCCATCAAAATATAATTCCCAGATGGCCTCTCCAGATTCCCCCAAACTCATGATTTGTTCGTCGGGTAAATCATCGTTCAGAGGAGAATCTGCCGGCAGCGGGTGTGCTGCCAGAAAGTCGGCAACAGCCTGTCCTTTTACAGCACGAAGAGGAGTGAAAGTAATCTCAAATTGCAACAATATCATAGACCAACGAGCTAAACGTCCTGACAACGTAGGTCGGGTCATAAGATATTGCAAAGGATTAACTCTTGAAATCAAACTGATTGAGTGGGAGAGCATGTAATGCCTCAGTTTCTGAGCTGCAAAAACTAAAGCAAGACAATGCTTCTCTACTGACGGGTATCGAATTTCAGTAGGAAGGAGTCTTCGACTAAGGTAGTAGAGAGCATTCTCTTTTCCTTCGTCGTTAACTTGAGCTAACAGGGCACCTAAAGACTCATCTAGAGCTGCGGTGTAGAGGATTAATGGCTTTCCCGGAATCGGAGCTGCCAAGACTGGCGGGTTAGAAAGGTATTGTTTGATATCGTCAAAAGCATTCTGACACTTCTCGCCCCATACAAATTTAGTATCCTTTTTCGCAAGGACAGAGAAGGGTTGACATCTCCCGGAAAGATTAGAAATAAATCTCCTTATATATGCCAATCTACCTTGTAGAGACCTTAACTGAGTAAGACTCTTAGGGGATGGCATATTTAAGATGGCTTCAATTTTAGCAGGATCTATCTCGATTCCGCGGTGCCTCACTACGAATCCTAAGAATTTTCCCGAAGCGACGCCGAAGGCGCACTTCAAGGGGTTCATTTTCAAATCGTAGCGACGCAACCGTTCGAAAACAACTCTTAAGTCATACAAGTGAGCCTCTTTAACCTTGCTCTTGACAACTAAATCATCAATATAACATTCAACTTGATTATGAATTAAGTCGTCAAAGATACGGGTCATGGCCCGTTGGTAGGTTGCTCCGGCATTCTTTAAGCCGAATGGCATTACCTTATAACAAAAGATTCCAATAGGGGTTCTGAACGCCGTATTTCTCTCATCTTCAGGGGCCATCTTGATTTGGTTATAACCCGACGAGCCATCCATGAATGAGAAAATAGCATGTGAGGAGGCAATGTCCACCATGAGTTCTGGTATTGGTAGAGGGAACTCATCTTTAGGGCATGCCTTATTCAGATCCCTATAGTCGACACAAATCCGAATCTGACCATTTTTCTTCCGAACTGGCACGACGCTGGCCACCCAAGAGGGGTATTGTTCCTCTCGAATGAATCCGGCTTCTGCCAATTTCTTAACTTCAGAAACGACTTGTTGCTCAATCTCTAAGCGCATGCGTCGAGGAGCTTGTTTAACAGGAATGGCATCATGCCGAACCCCAAGTTTGTGAACTGCTACCTCAGCAGGCAAACCTGGCATTTCATCGTATGTCCAGGCAAAGCAATCCCTGAACTCGAATAACAACTGGATTAAGTCTTGGGTTTCACCCTCGCTTAACAAAGTACTTATGAAAATCGGACGGGGGTCATCATCGTTTCCCAGGTTAATTTCTCTCAACTCATCGACTGTCGACTTAATTTCCTCTTCAAATTCAGGGGGTGCATCCCGAACTTGAAGATCATCGGGATCGTCTAAAGTCTCCAAACAGAGTCCATCTAGAGGACAAGGAGGATCTGTAGGGACATTTGGAGAATCGAGGTGGTAAGTTATCATTAGGCAATACTCATCATCATCGAATGAACTAACTGTTCCAAAGCCAATACCACTTGTTGGATTTTTATTTATTTTTGTTCGCCAAATGTTCTCGTGGTATCTAGCTTGACCCTTAGTCCATCGGTATGGTATAGAACCTTTAGAAAAAGTATTTTTTACACAAACAGGGAAGTAGCCGAAAGGTAATTCCATTAATTCATTAAAATCTGCCTCCTCAAGGGTTACATCACCTTCGTCCCTTGCGGAGGAGGAACCAGGAAAGAATTTCTGGACTTTCTTAACTTCACCATCCAAGTTGGGGGCCACTTTGACTTCCAACCCTACAACCCTGCCCGCCGACAGTGGGGTCAGAGAAAGGGCCTCAATCCTTCTAGTGAGCTTTTCATACATTGTTAATTCGGGCTCGTCACTTTTAACTTTTGAAATATCTACCTCAGGGTCACTGTCCTGGTCTAAGGTGAGATCAAATTTTGGAGGAGTATTTATATTTTGATAATCGAGGGAGAGGGCAGCACCTTGACTTTCTAGTTCACCATCGGAATCTGATTCCAAATCAATATACACAGGTGCTGTTCTTCTGTCTAATGAAGCACGGCCTCGACCTCGTGCCCTTAAAGCCATCCTCCCACCTCTTTGAGGTAATGTGCTTGGAGGTCTAAGGACAACGATATCAGAGTCGTCTTCACTACTCGATTGAATCATTTCTTGATTGATATCCTTATCTTTTTCTTTCTTTTGGTTGAATTTTTGTCCAACCATTTTCTCCTCAACTTTGATCTCTAATTTAGAACGGGACGAGGACCCTTTTGGTATGAAATATGCAGCATCTTCGTAGATCCCAATTTCTTGAATCGAGAATGGTTGCAAATCACCCTTAATCACATGTTCAATGCCGTCTCGTTGATACTTAATGCATTGGTGCAGGGTAGATGGAACCATTCTATATTCGTGAATCCAAGGTCTACCTAGAAGTGCGTTAAAGGACGTAGTCGAATCAATTATATGAAATTTAGCTTCAGTTTTTAAACCTCCTATTTCCAGGAGTAGAGTGATCGAACCTAAAGCTCTCTCGCCCTTCTCGTTGAACCCACGAAGCACCAACCTGTCGGTTGAAAGCTTGCTAGTATCAACTCTGAGATAAGCAAGGGTCTTTATGTTCATCACGTTGACCGATGCACCCGGATCAACAAGGACTCTTGATAATTTGAAATTTCCCACATCTACAGTAATGTAGAGGGGACGATTGTGGTCAGCAGTTCCCAAGAGTAAATCTTCGTCTGAAAAGGTAACCCCAGGACCTCTTTGAAGTAGAGAGCCTCACCTTCTGAAGTTGCAGCCAACTGTGTTAAGCAAATCTCGGGATCGAGAAGTGCTTTAATTAGAGACTCCCTCATTTCTTTGGAAAGAAGGAGGGCGTCATAAATACTTAATTTTGCTGGCAACTTCCTAAGGTGGGCTAGAACATTGTAATCAACCTTAGGAACGACAGACTCGAAACCCGGAGGAATTAGAGGGAATTCTGGTTGTTGAGGGGAATCCGGACTTAGATTTTCGAATGAGGATTGCTTGCCTTTGTCCTGAGGGGGCAACCTAGGGGGTAAGACTTTACCGCCACGGAGTTGCACCTGCTCGACGTCTTCGGGCGGGCAAACTAGGGCAGTGTCTACACACACCATAGGTGTTGGATCATCATTTCCTGAAAGCGAGTCAGAATCTGAAAGTTCTATCAAGATAGGATTTCCTTGGAAATTGATCTGAGGGAAATCATTTTCTGATAAAGCTTCACATTCGACCTCTTCTTGAATAGTCGAATCAGTGAGGTTGGTTTGATTAACCTCAATATTTATTTCATTAGGAGTTTGATTCAAAACAGGAGAGTCATCAATTTGCATTTGAGATTCATGGTTAATCATCAAGACAGAAGTAGAAGGATGTTTTTTATTCATCTTTTGACCCTTCGCCTTTGATGGGGCAAAGTAAAAGTCAGATAACAAAAGAGGGGAAAGGGTTTTAACACCACCATCCGCCATTCTAATACATCTCTCATCTACACACTTCCTCTCTACAAAATCAAATTTTTCTTCTTTTACATTTTTCTCAGTAGTTCCTAAGACTACTGGAGAGGGAAGTGGCTCAACATCCTTCTGCGAAGCATCCAGGTCAACCTTCCACACCGGGGCCTGGGCTATCGTAGTCAGCTGTTGAGAAAGACGAAAAGACTTGTTAATCGACTTTTTAAGTGCCCGGGACAAAGCAATGTCCCAACCATCTTCAACAAAACAAGAAGAGTTAAGAGGATTACCTGAAATGGTCTTAATTGAAGCCTTTTCTGGATCAGCCAAGTATTCTTTAGGTATTATAATGTTACCTTGGGTGTAGTTCCTCTCAAGCCAGTCTTTAAACACAACGCAGTCCTCAAGAGGGTGACTAAGCATCCTGTGGTACGGGCAATACTTGGGATCATCTTTCTTGCTCTCATCCTCAGGCCTCCTAGCCTCTGGCAACTGAAAATCTGGTTTCTTTAACAGACTTCTGAAGATCTTCTTAACTGACTCCCTTTTAAATGGATAAGGCTTTGCCAATCTCTCTCTAAAAGGGATGAAGGAGGGATCTCTAGTATGTTGAGGAACTATCTGAAAGGGCTGCTTCTGAGGCGGCTGTGGTGGAAGTGGAGTGCTAGGCTGACTAATCACTGGCCTCTTTCCTTTATCTACTGCTGAGACCACAGCTTTCTTTTCAAATGTTTTCACCAATTTTGGACCCTTCCTTTCTTCAGACTGCTCTCGTAAGAATGGCATCCTAGGAGCCTCTTCCTGCAAATTGCTGGCCTTATTAAGAAGTTTCTCAAAAGTTTTAATAGTGAAACCCTTCAGGAGAAAAGCAACAGGACCGTGGATATTCTTCAAAAGGATCTCCACAGCATGTTGTTCTTGCAACTGGGGTTCACACTTCATCGAGAGGTTTCGCCACCTCAAGATGTACTCAACTAGAGACTCTCCCGGCTTTTGCTTTTCAACCACGAGATCGCCCACGGTGGTGCGTTGTTGCGCTCCAGAAAATCTCTTAAGAAAGAGGTTTTCTAGGTCGCTAAAGGTTCTTACTGAACCGTTGGGCAGATCGGCGTACCATTCAAAAGCAATGCCGGATAGACTACTTACAAATTGGCGAAATAGTAGAGCATCCGACCCTCCTGCATTGCAACAGCTTGCTCGGAAGTGGGCCAGATGCTGTCTCGGATTTTCGATTCCAGTGAAAACTTTAAAAGTTGGTGGCACAAAGCCCTTTGGGTAAGGAACTAAGTCATATTCCTCGGGGTAGGGTCTACCCTTTGAAATAGACACAGTTCCTTGAGCATGGGCTAAGGCCTCCCTTACCTGATCCTCAATTAACTGCTTGATATCCTTCTGAGGTGGGATTGAAGGAATGGAGGAGACTGCAGGGTGAACTGGAGGTGTCTCTACTGGACAAGGGAGAGTCACAGGTGGTGACTCGAGAGGTCTGGAATTGAATTCTGCCCTTTTGGCCTTTTCTGTGAGCTCTCGAGCTGACTGGTGGATCATAAAAGACTCTTGCTGTGACTTGTCTAACTTCTCTTGCATTTCTCTAACTTGTGACATCATGCTAGCAAGCTGAGTCTCCAAGTTTTTTATGTGTTCTTCATCTCCATCTTTCACAGACTCATCTGACTCTGACTCAACAGCATGCGGATCATCATCCTTAACAAATCGGCGCTTGCTGGGCTCAGCTTCTTTATTAGATCCTCTAGTTTCGACCACATGAATACCCCCAACATAATCATCTTCATCTCCGAGGAGATCATCCGTATCAGGATCAAAAGAAGCCATTCCTTCTTTGTTCAACAAAATGTTTCTTATTTCCTGAACTACCTCCTCGACCGGTCTATCCCCAATTGACTTAGGGTCAAGGGGTAAGTATCCTTTATACTCGGCCATATCAAACAACTCTTCAGAATCCATAAGGGCGATGATTTCTGTAAGTTTTGGATTAGGATCTGGTTGAGACTTTGTATCCGGTTCATCTTCCATTTCTAAATCCTGGTCAATTCTCTCCTCTTCGACTATCCCAGAGCTGGTAGTCAGAAGAGTGGCATCCTCTACAGGGAGAGGGACATATTCCTCAGGAGAAGTAGGAGCTTGTAAGGTGATAGTTCCCACATCTGGTAAGGTAAGGTCCTCAGACACCTGACTAAGGGGCCTAGGAATGACACTCGGACTTTGGGGATCATCAACAGGGGTAACAGGAATGGTAACTATTGGATCCGGGGTCAGACTGGCTGTGGTAGGGCTGTCAACTGTAACAACTGGAGTACTAGCCTGAACATCCATCAATTCAACTGCACTCGGAGTAGGGTCGACTGAAACTCGTTGGAGCTGCAGAATGAACTTAGAAGTTCTAGGAGGTGGTGGTAGATTCTCCAATTTAGTTCTTTTTGGCACATATCTCCTTTCAGGAGATTTAGGTCTTTTTCCTTTAAGGTCCACAGACTTTTGAACTTCAACCCCCTTTGGTTTAACAATCACAGAGGCCAATCTTACAGGTTTATGTGGGGGTACCGGGGGTCTACCAGTAGAGTGGCGGCCTCTCTCGGACCCAGTCAACACAATACCCTCTGTTTGAGAGGACGGAGGGCGTGGCACCCAGTGATATCCATCAACCAGTACTGAAGTAGCAGGCTGTCTAACATACTTCTTATTCTTTCTAACGAATTGTGGGGTTAAATTCTTTGCTTCAGATACTTCTTCCTTCAACACTTCTTTTTGGAAGCGATGTGAGATCACTCCCTTCAATTGTTTCACATATTCCTCTTTAGTCTGCCCGGTCTGTGCGGCGCAGGTATGAATTATATTTCTCAAAGTCCTTGTCTTTTGGAGATGTCTTTCTTTCTGAGTTTTCTTAGTCGAGTAGTCGACCGGGCATGGTGGAGAACGAGCTATCCTAGCTATCCCCTCCTCCCCTTGAGCTGAAGCCAGGGGGTAAAAGCGACTCCCCTTTAGGAGGGGAGAGGAAGCAGGAATAGGTAGCTCTTCAACAGCCTCAGGTTCTACTTGAGCTAAGGTCTTAAAAGGTAGAACTCTCTTAGCCTTAGAGATTTTCTTTCTAAGTCTCCTCAGATAATTCTTCTTCTGATTCTTAGTGGTGAATTTAAGTCCAGAACTAGACCCTTCTTCAAAAACAGACTTAACTTCAGTGGGAGGCTCAACAACTTGTTCAGATTGTTTCTGATCATCACTGACTACTGGCAGGGTGGGTGCAGATCCCACAATTAACTCAACTACTGGGGGAGTTTCCTTACTGGCATCTAGGCTCACAATCTGGTGTCCATCCATAGAGAGCTCAAGAGTACTAAATCCCATTCCAAAAATAACAGTGCTCCCTTGGTCATTAACAGTTGAATACAACTCTCGGTCAAAGGAGAAAATCAGTTGGCCAGCCATTTGAAATTTTCTGAAAGTTAAAGAAGATGATTGAAATTAGATCTTTTTGAAAAGAGTGGTAAAAAGTATTTTATTATTATTATTTTTTGAAAGTATGACATATGTTGGCCCACGAGGAAATCGTATGGGGTAACACATGACAACTTGGAGGAGAAAAAAAATTTTGAGGAAATTTTGAGAATTTGAAAAGGGGTTTTCTTACAGGTTCCAAAACACAACGGACAGAGTTTCCCCTTGCCCGAAGGCTTATGGAATTGTAAGAAAGCCCAAGTAAAAAGGAATAGTTTAACCCTCCCCACCCTTAGAAGTCAAAGGGGAAATGAGGGGGTTAAAACTAAAAAGTTTGGCATGAAATCAAAAATTTTGAATTCTTTTCAATTTTACAGATTTATATGTTGAACGAAAAATTTATCGACCATAAATCCATAAAATTAAATAGGATATCCAGAGATCTGATTTGACACTGTCGCCTCGCAGGCTATGCTGGGGCAGAAGGTCAAAATCAGAACAAAAAAACTAAATAAAACCAAATTTGGAGGTGGAACCTCTCTTTTAATATTTTGTTACTACTTTAGATGTTGGCCACACTCACCCAAGAAAGAAATGAGCAGAGGGACCAACGGAAGAAATGATAGTTAGAACTATCGATGAAACAAAATTTTGCCATTATTAAAGATGGAGAGAGAGATTCGTCCCACCGGGCGTGCCATTTTTTTGTTGGTGGAATTTTGAAAACATGTTTTTAAAAATATTAGTTTTCTTTGGGACTTAAAATTGAATTCTACAATCGAATTATCTCGTTAAAAAAAAGTATATCACCTCGAGAGGTGAGAATAAAATTTCATAACGGTATTCAGATTTAGAATTATGAAATTCATCTTGAATATTATGACCGGATGCTAAAGAGAACTTCATATGGCCCCGAAGGGTCAAAATGAGGTTCAATTGAATATCCAGCTACAATATTCAAGAAGTGTGATCGTTAGGTTCACATCCAAAGCCTTATCAAAGAAAGATGTATCTCCCCGAAGGGGGAAAATATCATTCGATGATAATTCTTTGAATATGATAACAATGATCACTAATATTTTAAATTTTCCCAAAGAAATCCAATTGAGTTTTGAGAAATCAATTTTTAAAATCAGGTGCGTGTGTGGTTCTAAATCTCCTACGAGCGCAAGCCCTCGTAGTTAATTACATCGTAAGAAAACGAGGTCTCCTACGAAAACTCTCGATTAAAATAATGGCAAAATTTTGTTAGAATTTCTAGGAGTGATATCAAAGTATGAATAGAATTATTGGAAAATCAAAAGGGAATGGATCAAAATTGAGCAGTTATTAACGGAGTCAAAGGATGAGAGGTAGGGGACACTTTGAGATTCCAGAACCATCCGGAAGTGTCCCAACTTAATCTAAGTGTTGGGCTTTATGTTTTAGGATTGAAATGAAGCTTTAATTAGAGTTAAGTATTTTATTAGAAATTTGGGACTATATTCCCGAAATTTGGGGTCTTATAATCAAAGATCTGCCCCGGATCCTAAATCTATTTTGGACACTGGACCACAGTCGTCCGATCCTAACTAATGCAGTGCAAGGTCTGGACTTACCCCGGCCTGGATTGGGGAGCCAGCTAACCACCTAATCGATTTAAAATACATGAATCCGGTCTTTTTATGAAAGAATGGTAGGGACGTTGTAATTAAAGTTTTGGAGGGTCGGGGCCGACATCTAGAGATTTTCCTAATTGGCCCCTTTGACACATGTTGGGTGCAAAAATGCTAAACTGGTGCAATTAAAATTTTGACTCTTTTAGTTTGTATCTAATGCAATGCATGCTAGTTAACAACTTCCAATCAAGTATGCTTGAAATTTTAAAAACAGGCTTATAAAATAGTTTTTTAGAAGACTGGACTTCCCCAGGTCCGGCACCTCGTCCTCATAGGTCAGACTATCCGGACTCTACCCGCAGGCGGGGAAGGGTCTAAAGCAAGGAAAGAGTGATGCAAAAATATGTATGCGACCCCGGGGACGATCCCCGGCTAATTCCCTAGATTCGTTATCTTTCTATGTTGTTTAGACTCACTAAAATTTTAGACTTTTAAAATTATGAGTAGAAAAGTTTCACACCCTCACGAGCCTCACGTATCCAGGCGAAAACAAAGAGCGGCATGCAATCGCCAAAAAACTAGTAAAAACAAGTAATCCTAGAGGCAATCAAATCATCACATCAAATATAAATTAATTAATAAATGTCCATAGGCAAAGTTGCCTTGCTTATTACAAACCAGAATATTGCAGAAAGTAAAGTGGCCGGGCACCACTGACAACAACCCGGATTCTAAACCTAGTAACGACGCAAGTTATTTTGAGTGGGATACTCTCAATCTTCAAATCTTCAAATCTTCAATTTCATTCTTCTTTGGACTCCTTTTCTTCAATCTTCTTGGAATCTTCGTAGCGGATTACCCAAATGGACAAGAGGGCACTTCCCTCTAAGGGGGAAGGCCACTCTTTCCTCTTTGGGTAAGGAAGAGGTATGATCCAAATTTGGATTTCCAAATGGAAAAGGAGTGTTCCCTAAAAGGGTATCCTTTCCTCTTTGGAATCCAAGCTTTGGATCTATGTATCCCAACTCAAAATCAACTTTCACAACACTTGACACTTACACAAATTACATTGATATCAAAATAAAAGATCTAGACTCACCTGCAGGGTTATCCTAAGCAATTAATATATATAAAGCAGTTATTCCCAAGCAGTTGTATATGAGCAGAAAAGAAATTAAACACACTGGCCACGCTCTTTTTATGATTTGGGGGCTTTAGCAGCTGAAGCACCTGTGCAAAGAGTTTATAATATTTATGCATTTTTTTGATTTGCCCCCTTTTTATATTGCCCTGCATGAGCGCGGCCACCTGCAGAAAACTATGTCAACATCCAGATCGTACCTAACCTAAGGGTAATCTAGTCGCCAAACACATCAATCCATCCACAGAGTACAGAAAAAGTAAGCAGACACAGCAAAGCAATTTCATCCACAACATGCAGTGAAAACTACGAAAAACCCGGCACACAGCAGTAAAGTAAACACCGGCCTAACCTAGATCTAGAGTTGGTTGTCCTAGCACATCATCTAAAGTGTGTGAGAAAGGTCGTGTGGCTGGGGTAGATCCTAAAGTGGGTTATTAATTGAAGTTGTCTAAAGGTCTGGATTTGTTAAGGCTTAAAAGGGAATTTGAATTAAAATTTAAGTATTAATGAATTAAGAATTTTAATTAAACATGTTTTAAAAGTTAATTGATTACTACCTTTGTTTCACACCGAGGCCGTGAAGTTTATTTCACCTTCCTTGGGGCTAAGCTAATAGCCTCGTAGGCCTGGGTTACCCAGTAGCAATCGGGTTTGATTAAGTTATTTAAATTGGTTGGAATTAAAAGAGTGGATTAATATTAAAATGAGTTAGTTACTGATTTTAAAAGCTTGATTAATTTAAGTTTGTCATTAATTGATTCGTGGCGTTGTGCCACCAGGCTCGAGGAACCAGCCTCCTTAGGACACTTAGCCCCGCAGCCCGGAGTAGTCCAGCCGATAAACCAAATTAATGTAATTGAATTAGAGATTTTTAAAAATGTTAAATAATTAAAAAAAATTAATCCATTTTAAGGTTTGACACCCTTTAGAATTCATTCGTGGCGTTGTGCCACCAGGCTCGAGGAACCAGCCTCCTTAGGACACTTAGCCCCGCAGCCCGGAGTAGTCCAGCCAATAAACTTCAACTTTAGGGTGGTTGTTGTGTTTTAAAGGATTTGTTAAATGTTTTAAGCATTAAACCAATATTTTCTGAGTTTTAGAATGGTTTGAGCCTTATGAATTTTTAGAATATTTTAATAATTTAATTAAAGGGGTCAAAAGTTGAATTCTTTTATTAAGCTCAAATTCTAGAAAGTTTGTATTTTATCAAAATACTAGGCCTAATTATGAGTTGTTAGACATGTGGCACATTCAATTTTGAGTTTTCTATCAAAAGTTATGATTTTTAGAAGTTTGAATATTTATGAAAATTTTCAATTATTCCAATTAAAGACTATTCTAGTGATTTGGGCCTAAATGGATCTCAAACTCCTTGAAATCTCTCCCAAAGATCAGAGGTGATCCAAGGGGAGATTATCAAGCATTAAATTAATTCTTGGGATTTTTAATGATTATTAATTAATTAATATTAATTAAACATTGAATTTTACTTAAAATTAAATTAAGACTTAATTTGATGCCCAATCAAGGGGCTTTTAATTCTCATGGGTTAAGGGTTCAATACTGATTAATATGAAGTATTAAACTTAAATTGTGGATTTAAAAGGGATTTATTAGAATTTAATTAAGGCTAGGGGCAATTCTAGCAAGGGCAAGCTATGGCTCCTAATTGGTGAACCAAATGGACTCCAAATCTGATGAAATTTGGACCATGGGGTCACATTATCCCAAGGCCTGAACACACCAAATTTGGGCTCAATTGGGATACTCTAAGGTGGCTAACTAAGCCACCTAAGGTGAGCTCTAAGTCACCTTCAAAAAATCCTAGGGAGCTATCCTAAGGTTGGATTGGGGCAAAGTCAGTGGCCCTAAACTCCATATCCTAAGCATAATCAACACACAAAAAACCAGATCCTAATTCTCATTGGATAGGCTTAAATCCCAATTTGAATTTAAGGGTCAACCCATGACCCTTAAACTCAAAATTGGGGGAAAGTGCCCTTAGACCTTTAAAACAGGGGAGACAAAATTTGGACATGTCAAAGACATGCCCAAATTCAATCTCCCAAAGTTCCATGCCCTGGAGACTTAACTACAAACAGTAATTGCATAAATTGAAATAATACCATTAATGAAATTAAACTTAACACGCATGCAATTAGGGCCTGGAACCATAGGGCTTTTGAAGATCTCCCTGAGACCTTTCCAATGAGCCTAAGAACACCTA
The DNA here is from genome assembly GCA_022539455.1 of Dendrobium nobile. Taxonomy (NCBI): domain Eukaryota; kingdom Viridiplantae; phylum Streptophyta; class Magnoliopsida; order Asparagales; family Orchidaceae; genus Dendrobium; species Dendrobium nobile. The sequence continues at coordinate 44,401,476 of CM039729.1, read as the reverse complement.
ATTTGGTCAAGTGTGCAGGGAGATATGGATTTTTGAAGTTCCCTTGATTTTCTGGAATTATTAATCCAGCCATTATACAGTCAGCCGCGCTTTACACGCGGCGCGTCCCGATTGGCTGGGCAATCATTGGCGCTGACTGGGTAACGGTCGGATTAATCGTAGCCGTCGGATGGCGGATCGAACGGCTGGGATTAAACGCGCTCCGGGACCGCGGGATCTAATCCGAGCCGTTGATCGAAATCAACGGCTGAGATTTCGTCTTCAACCTCCGCCTTTGCCCGAAGCCGTGAACATTCTCCGGCGTGATCCGAGCAATCGCACCGGCGAACTTCGACGAAATTTCACAGGAAGGATCAGGGGGGTGGAAACCTTCAATCCAACGGTGGAAATCCGTTGGGGTGAAGGTTTCCTTCACACTTGACCGGACTACCTAGCTAGGGAGCTCGGGATGAAGGAATTACCGCAGAGAAAGTCTCAACGAATGAGCTTCTCTATCTGGGAGCTTCAGGAGACGAAGGCGAGCAGGTTTCCTTCAGAGGCCGCGACTGGAGAACGGCTGGAGGTATGACTTCGAGCGGGACGCCGAAGCCTTTCGCCGGAGTTCGCTCGAAGCGATGGAAGGGACGGTCTGGGAGCTCGAAGGAAGGTGCTGGGAGATCGAGGAAGCTCTGGGGAACCGTTCGAAAACTCTGGGATCGTCTGGCGAGCCTTGGGGAGCACCACCCTATTAAGCCTCCTCCCGCGAGCTCGGACGGCCAGGATTGAAGTGGAGGAGGTCGCGGATTGATGCCAAGTGGAAAGGGGCACCATTCCAGAGAGCTCGTGAGCCTCAAGCCGGCGAGCCACAGCCTTTGGAAGGCTTTCGGTCTGGGGGGACCACCGGAGCTTGCTCTCCATTGGCTCCGACCGCCGCCGGCCATGGTCTGGGTCGGATTGACCAGGGAAGGCCGATGGGGACATGCTGGAGCCAATTGTGGAGTCAAATTGGCCTGGGGAAGCTGGGATCGATCTGGTGGCTCGGTTGGGCTCGGACCTGCTTGGTTTGAGTCGAATTGAGCCCGATTCAGGTCAGACCAGACCCTGGGTTTGGTATGGGAGGCAGGTCTGGGTCTGGTGCACCCAATGCAAGTGGCAATTGGGTCCAATTTGATCTGTGTCAAAGGTTGGCTCGGGTTGATCCAAATCTGCTCGGTTCGGGTCGATTTGGGCTCAACCCAGGTCAGGCCAGACCCTGGGCTTGAAGTGGGAAGTGGGTCTGGGTCTGGTGCACCCAATGCAAGTGGCAATTGGGTCCAATCTGATCTGTGTCAAAGGTTGGCTCGGGTCCAAGTGTTTTTGGCTACTTTGGGTTAGCCTAACTATTGACCCAAGCTAGCCCAAGGCATGGGCTGGCTGGAGGAGGTGTATTGGACCTAGGGCCACCTATGGGAGGTGTTGGCCAGGTTCAATTGGATTTAGGTTGAGAGTTGGCCCAATCCCAAGAGCTATTAGGCACTTTGGGCTAGCCTAACTCTTGACCTAAATGAGCCCAAGGATTGGGCTGGTCAAGGAAGGTGTATTGGGTCAATGGGAACCCAATGGCACCTTGATTTGGATTCAATTTGATTAAGATCAAAAGATGGCTCAAGGGAGGTCTCTCTTGGGTCACTTGGGTCAAGCCATAAGGCTAACCCAGGTAGGCCCAAGGCTTGGGTGACCAAGAGGGGTCTCTTGGGTACCCAAGGGTTCATCCCATACATTCAAAGGACTTGGAATGGAGTAGATTCAAAATTTTGAAAGGGGAGGGGTGTATGAGTCCATGGGTCAAACTTGGTTGACTTGGTCAACCAGGTTGACCCAAGGTCTGGATTTGAGTTCAACAAGTTGAGTTTGATATTTGAAATTCATTGGAAATGGTTTCAAAGAGTTTGGAATTGATTTGAATTGAAATAGCCATTTGAAATCTCATAAGGGTATTTTAGTCAATTTTGGCCCATTGGTCAACTAGAGCCAAAAATGATTCTGAAAGATGCAGTTTACTGCTCAATGGGTTAAAATCAAGAGTCTGGAAGTGATTGGAAGCTTGGATAAGGGTTCCAAGGTCAAGATCTCAAAGGGGTTAGGTTCAATGGCATAGGCTGTAAATATTTGAAGGTTTTACAGCCTTTGGATTTTAATTCAGATTCTGGGGTTAGAGACCTCAAAATGAGCTAAAAGTTGGAGAGTAACCTCTAGAGACATGTCTTATCACTTTACAAGTGATAGACCTTGAATCAGAGACCATTTGAGTGGGTTTTGAAATGTTTGAAAAATCTCTAAAAAGGGTCTTTAGGACAAGGCCTTGAGACTTAGGATTTGAGTGTTGATTTCTGGATTTGGAATAGATTTTAAGTTGGAATGATTAGTATTGAAGTATCCAAATCATTTACAATCATGTGGTGATTGTTAATGAATGGATGAGGCCAAAGCTAGATTGAAGCTTGGATCAAAGCCTAGGTTAAAATTTGGATTCTCAAGTGAATTGAGTCAAAGTTTGAATATGTTTGAAATTTGAATTAATTTGAATTTGAATTGGATGGAGTTTGAGATTTAAATTGATCACAGGTAGGGATCAAATTAAAATTGGAGTGGATTAAATACAGGAATTGATTTAAAATTGAGGTTGATCAAGGGTGGAGATTGATTTGAAGTTGGAGTGATCCTAAGGTATAGAAGAATTCTAAGATTCAGGATTTAAGGGAATCCTAGGCTCTAGAATAGGCTCTAAGGTCTTGGATCTAGAAGGATCCTAAGGTCTAGAGTGGATCCTAGGGTCTAGGATTAAATCTGGGTTCTGGATGGGTCTTAGTGGCCTCATACAAAAATGAGGTCAACAATCGGCCGGGACGATGGTGAGATCGTCCAGGCTGATCAGTGCATTGAAAACAGTTGGTTTCTGGAATGTTTTCTGGAGTGATTTCTGGACCGAATCGTCCGGGACGATAGTGAGATCGTCCAGGCCGATCTGCACTGTTCAAAATATCGTCCTGAACATAGTTCTGGGAGTCGTCCAGGACGATTGATTTTGGTCTGATCGTCCCGGGACGATTTGGCGATCGGCCGAACCGATCAGACTAAGGATATATGAAAATGAGCTCGTTTTGAGGAGAGAGAAAACATTTTATAAAATCAGATATTTTGAGGAGAGAGAAAGAACGGAAAAGCAAAGGAAGAAGTCCGATTTCGGGGCCCGCGGAGCAATTTTCGTCGTTCGTTGCTGTTGGATATTTTGTTTGTCTCGCTGTAAGGACTCCGAACCCTATTTCTGTTTTCAAAGATATTGAGTTTTGACCGAGTTGTGATCTGTTTTGTGTTTTCGTAGTCGACTTTTCGACATGATTTTGATTTGACACAACTTTCACCGCACAACTTTTAGTATGTTATAGATATGATTATTGTACACGATTTGACTATATTCTGCAACAATTTTACCGGTCGGAATTGATTCTACGTGATTTTAATTGAATAGAAAATAATCAGGACATGATTTGATTTGGTTTCTATAGAATAATAGTCTTATATTGATGTCATAGATATTCTTCTGTAATTTGGAGAGATTTGGAATTTGTGCCTTTTTGCAGGATTTTTGTGTAAATTTGACCGACTGCCGTTACTCTGCCCGATTTTCGTACGATTACTGATTTTCCCGGAATTGATAGATTGAATTGATATGTGCATGACCATTGATATGATCGTTCTAGATTTCTTTAATATGGCTTATTGCATCGATTATTGCATTGACTATTGATTGACTTGATTGATTCTGAAAGACAAGTGGAAACCTAGTTGAACGTTGGTTATAGAAACCAACGTATGGATATCTACAACAGCAATATGGATTTCTACAACAGCACTATTGATAATAGCCAGTTAACCTGGTTGATTTCTACAACAGCACTATTGATAATAGCCAGTTAACCTGGTTGATTTCTACAATAGCACTATTGATAATAGCCAGTTAACCTGGTTGATTTCTACAACAGCACTATTGATAATAGCTAGTGTTTGTGCTTGTCGAGTAAGACCATGGTATGAAATTGCATGTATATGATATTGCATCGCATAGATTTCCCGATCTGCATTGATTTATTGATTTCCGATTGATTTGATCGACTTGATAGTATAGACTGGATTTGATTGATTGATGATTTGACGGATTTATTGATTTTATTGATTTATCGTATTGCTTTTCCGATTGGATTTATCGTATTACTTTTCCGATTGATTTTCTCGACTTGACTGATTTATAGATATTGGCACCGACATTGATATAGATTCTGTGTATTGATTCAGAGATATTGACACTGACATTGATATAAATTGTATCGATTGATAGATACCGACATCAACATTGATATGGAATGTGATATTGATATATGGATACTATTGATACGACAGATCCTGATAGGTTATTGATATACTGATACATTGATTCGTCGTGCCGATTATCGATTGATTGATTGAATGGATTATTGCCGTATGGATTTGATTTATCGTAGGATAGATTTCTTTATGGAACTGATTGTATTGATTTCAATTGACCTGATGATTTCATGATTTGTGTTGATTTATTGAGTTGATTCGACTATTTGATGGATTTTCTACTGGTTATTGATTTTAGTGATTTCTATTCCGTATTGATTTCTGTATTGCATTGACTCATTGATCATGTATGATTGATTGATTTGACTTGATTCGATTAACCTGCATATTGTTTTCAATGTCGTGCTTTGATTTCAGTTGTAGGCTTTGGTGACCTGCTGGGCTTTGTAAGCTCATTATATGTGGTTGAAATTTTCAGGTCCGAGCAAGGCAACTGGAATGGAGTTCGATCAGAATGTCAGACGAATCCTTTCACTATTGACACCTGGGGCATGACAAGTTGGTATCAGAGCGAGTGTAGTGAAAAGGATTTGATGATATCCAGAGTTGATGATTGCATTATTTGATTTGATTTGTTTTGTTATACGTATTTGATTTCCGTGATTTTGATTCGAATGATTTGTATTCATCAGGCCAATGGATCCGAAAGGAAAGAAAGTTGAGTCTGCTACTGATCTCCCACTCACATCTGCAAATATGAATAAGTTTGCTGACTTGGTCGCTCAAATGGTGAGCGACAAATTAGCAAAACGCTCTGGCCGTAGCAAGAAAAGTGGGGAAGGTAGCGGAGCAAGGTTTAATGTTTGTACATGTTGTGGGAAAAGACATTCGGGACGATGTTATCGGAAGACTGGGCAATGCTTCCGATGTGGTGGATATGGACATAGAATGACAGAATGCCCAAGTTTTGAACTTAGGCAAGGACCTATTCCGATGGTTCCGACTGCTCCGACTGTCCCGACTGATCTGATTGGAAATGAGCAAGAGATGGAGGAGGATGCACCAGGAATGCCTGCAAATGTGACTGGTACGAGTGTTGTTTATCGTCTGTTTCATTGTGATTTGCGCGATTTATTGATTGTCTGATTGATTGGATTAGCTCTGTTTTATTTCGTTTTGCTTTTGTTTTTGCTCTGTACCCTTAGGAAAATGTCGGGACGACATTTTTCTAAGGTGAGGAGCTTGTGAGACCTCGTTCCTTTGCTGTAGCTGCTGGGAAAAGTGATTTTTCCCCAGGATCGGCCGGGACGATGGTGAGATCGTCCAGGCTGATCAGTGCATTGAAAACAGTTGGTTTCTGGAATGTTTTCTGGAGTGATTTCTGGACCGAATCGTCCGGGACGATAGTGAGATCGTCCAGGCCGATCTGCACTGTTCAAAATATCGTCCTGAACATAGTTCTGGGAGTCGTCCAGGACGATTGATTTTGGTCTGATCGTCCCGGGACGATTTGGCGATCGGCCGAACCGATCAGACTAAGGATATATGAAAATGAGCTCGTTTTGAGGAGAGAGAAAACATTTTATAAAATCAGATATTTTGAGGAGAGAGAATGAGCGGAAAAGCAAAGGAAGAAGTCCGATTTCGGGGCCCGCGGAGCAATTTTCGTCGTTCGTTGCTGTTGGATATTTTGTTTGTCTCGCTGTAAGGACTCCGAACCCTATTTCTGTTTTCAAAGATATTGAGTTTTGACCGAGTTGTGATCTGTTTTGTGTTTTCGTAGTCGACTTTTCGACATGATTTTGATTTGACACAACTTTCACCGCACAACTTTTAGTATGTTATAGATATGATTATTGTACACGATTTGACTATATTCTGCAACAATTTTACCGGTCGGAATTGATTCTACGTGATTTTAATTGAATAGAAAATAATCAGGACATGATTTGATTTGGTTTCTATAGAATAATAGTCTTATATTGATGTCATAGATATTCTTCTGTAATTTGGAGAGATTTGGAATTTGTGCCTTTTTGCAGGATTTTTGTGTAAATTTGACCGACTGCCGTTACTCTGCCCGATTTTCGTACGATTACTGATTTTCCCGGAATTGATAGATTGAATTGATATGTGCATGACCATTGATATGATCGTTCTAGATTTCTTTAATATGGCTTATTGCATCGATTATTGCATTGACTATTGATTGACTTGATTGATTCTGAAAGACAAGTGGAAACCTAGTTGAACGTTGGTTATAGAAACCAACGTATGGATATCTACAACAGCAATATGGATTTCTACAACAGCACTATTGATAATAGCCCGTTAACCTGGTTGATTTCTACAACAGCACTATTGATAATAGCCAGTTAACCTGGTTGATTTCTACAATAGCACTATTGATAATAGCCAGTTAACCTGGTTGATTTCTACAACAGCACTATTGATAATAGCTAGTGTTTGTGCTTGTCGAGTAAGACCATGGTATGAAATTGCATGTATATGATATTGCATCGCATAGATTTCCCGATCTGCATTGATTTATTGATTTCCGATTGATTTGATCGACTTGATAGTATAGACTGGATTTGATTGATTGATGATTTGACAGATTTATTGATTTTATTGATTTATCGTATTGCTTTTCCGATTGGATTTATCGTATTACTTTTCCGATTGATTTTCTCGACTTGACTGATTTATAGATATTGGCACCGACATTGATATAGATTCTGTGTATTGATTCAGAGATATTGACACTGACATTGATATAAATTGTATCGATTGATAGATACCGACATCAACATTGATATGGAATGTGATATTGATATATGGATACTATTGATACGACAGATCCTGATAGGTTATTGATATACTGATACATTGATTCGTCGTGCCGATTATCGATTGATTGATTGAATGGATTATTGCCGTATGGATTTGATTTATCGTAGGATAGATTTTTTTATGGAACTGATTGTATTGATTTCAATTGACCTGATGATTTCATGATTTGTGTTGATTTATTGAGTTGATTCGACTATTCGATGGATTTTCTACTGGTTATTGATTTTAGTGATTTCTGTTCCGTATTGATTTCTGTATTGCATTGACTCATTGATCATGTATGATTGATTGATTTGACTTGATTCGATTAACCTGCATATTGTTTTCAATGTCGTGCTTTGATTTCAGTTGTAGGCTTTGGTGACCTGCTGGGCTTTGTAAGCTCATTATATGTGGTTAATAATTTCAGGTGCAGGGCCTCCAGCTTGAAGATCTTTCTGCCGAGTTCTGTGGTTTTTTTTTCTTTTGTAGCCTGTACGGCTAGTGTAGATTTCTCTTTTGACTGTACTGTGACTGTTGTACTATATGTGAATTATAGTATCCGCTGCTGTTTCTTTTCTGTAATGTAATTATCTCTGGCTCTGGATATAGATATGTATGTATGGATTGATATGAACAACAGATGAGGAAACCGATAGAAAGAAAAAAAAACAAAAAGGAGGCAATAGAACGATCAGATGAATCCTTTCGCTACACGGATCTTGGGGTCGTTACAGGACTCTAGGAGGATAATATGGTCAAATAATCATAATCAAGCGATGATGGTCAAGAAATAATGGTGGGGCAATAGTGGTCAGGAGAACACATTCGAGTAATATCAATAAAGTAATTATGATTAAGAGATCATAATCAAAAAATGATGGTTGGAGGGTCATAATCGGGTAATAATTATCGAAGGATCAAAGTTAGGCAATGGTGATATGAAATATCTTGAAATTTACGTTCACTAAAATCTTTATTATTCTGAGATTTTTTCTAAGTGAGTGATACAACATTGTGGTTGTGGTAATTATGGCTCTAAGCTCTTAGGTTTATAAGGGTTTGAGTGAGTATAACAGTGTTGAGGTCTTAGGCAATGTAGCATTGGGTCAGAAATTTTGTTTTTTATTTATAAACATGAAAGTTCGTTAGGGATGTTAGGCCCTCTTGAACTTAGTCCCAAAGCTAATTAAGAAGAGTGGTGAATTGGAAAACTTTAAAACCAAAGATAAAACTTCAACCAAAATCACCACAAATAAAGTGCGGAAGAAAAATAAATGCGGAAGCGATAATAAGAAAAGAACACACCAGATTTATAGTGGTTCGGTCAAACCTTGACCTACGTCCACTCCTTGGAGGCACCCCCCAAGTATTGCACTAAACTAGTGTCTCTCCTTTAGCCCCCACGGCTAGGCGGAGAAGCCCTTACAAAATCACTTCCACCTTCCCCGGTGCGGCGGAGTCGCCGGGTCCTTTGACACCAAAGGAATCTTCTTCTTTGGTGAACTTACCTCGAGACAAGCCTTGAATCCGATGGTACTAAGGTGCGAGTTCGCCGGAGCAACCGTGTGAATCCCCCACCACACTCCCTTGAGTTCCTCCCTCTCACAGGATCTTCTCCCTCTCAAACTCCACCCTTTCCTCTCTCCCTTACAAGCTCTCTCTTCAAGTCTCCCCCACAAGAATGAAGCTCCAGTGGCTACCAAAGACACTTACAAAAGTTACCATGCCATAGCTTAAATAGAAGCTCTCAAAACGAGCTCATTAATGCAAGTTGCCGACATTATCGTCCAGGACGATAGGTATATCGTCCTGGCCGATCAATACAAATTAAGCTCATTAGCCCGGGACGATATGGGACGATCAGAAGAAACTTGGTTACATCGTCCTAGCCGATCTTAGGATCATCCTGGACGATTAGTTTAAAACTAGTTCAATCGTCCTGATCATCGCCCTGAATAGAGTCTAGCCGATGTCAATCGTCCAGGCTATCGTCCCGGCCGATCTCACGATCATCCTGGCCGATCTGATCGTATCAATCAGCCATTAATTCTTTCCAAAGATACCAGATCATTTTAGGCATAATTGAGTTAGATCGTCCTGGACGATGGTTATATCGTCCTGGCCGATTTCCTAAAAGATTTAATGCCTAATTTGATCATGGCGGCTGATTCTTTCTTAATTGAACATATCGTCCTGGCCGATAGAAGTATCGTCCAGGCCGATTAGTTGACGGCTGCCTTAATGAGGATGCCCTAATTAGGGTTTCTGATTTTGGACAGATCATCCATGCCGATATTAATATCGTCCCAGACGATGTTACCAAAAACAGAAATCATATAGGGAGCAAGAGAATTTCTACCAAGTTATAGCCACACCAAATACAATCAGACTCAAGAAAGGAAAAGATTACAAACTGACATAGACCTAGTCTACCCAATCTTGAGCTGGTTCAAAATTGTAGTCTAATCGTGTGGACCTGAAACATTAGTATAAAAGGAAATCGTAGGGAAATAAGGAATGTTTGCTATCATCAAAACCATAAACTATAGATCCGCAACAATCTCCCCCTTTTTGATGATGGCAAACATTTCTCTTTAAATTTTCAAAAATCTCCCCCTCACTTAAATACCGCTTAAAAAAAATAAGGGAGATAAAAATATTTTTGTAGTTTTAAATTTTTGAAAAGAAAACAAGGGATACAAGTACGTTCTCCCCCTTTGACATTATCAAAAAGAAAGAAGGCACAGAGAACAAAACGAAATAAAAACGTTCCCTGATCTTGTGAAACAAGAAGTATTCTTAAAATGTGAAAGTTATCTCTTAGTTTTAATCAAAACTTTTAGTAAAAAAAAAAGGATTGACAACGCATAGTCCAGTAAAGATTAGAAAATCAGAATTTGATAATCCAAACTCAAGTTCTTTAAAAAGGCTCAAAAACTTTTTAATTCAATATCTAAATCAAGAAATAAATTAGAAAAAGAAACAATCATTTTTCAAAAACTCCTTCCATAAAATATATTTAATAGAAGATCAATGCACGAATTGTTGAATCAAAAATCAAGATTTTCAAAGTCAAGTATCGAAAGTATCAAGGGTTTTCTTAAGCCTTTTAAGAAATACAAGAATGGTAAGCATTAACTTTATGGGCTCATTTTATGCATCTTGACAATTGGTTGGAGCATTGCGCATCTTTTGATACACTTTGTGTATTCTATATTTTTCAATTTGGCGCTTTGCGCATCTTTCATTTTTGGCATCATTGGCTAATTTTTTTTGAATATGCTTCCTTTCTTAAATCTTAAAAAAACAAAGGAAAACCCATCTTAGTGACAAAGCGAATTTCTTGATTAAGAAAATTATGAGTTAGATTCAACGACTTGCAAAAGATTCCTATGTGATAAATAAAACGTAGGGAGATAAAAAAAATTTTGTTTCAAAAACCAATTTAAAAGATGAGAGAGATTTTAAATCAAAAGTAGGATAACCTCTTTTAGGAAATAGAGATTGAGAGTAAAAATAAATCATGAGTTTCCTTCCTTCGACTGTTTTAGAGAAGTCAAACAAAATTTATCAAAGATTTAAAAAAAACATGAAGTAGATTTTTCATTTTTAGAAAAGTGAGTGTGTGTGTTGGATCAAAAAAAATATGAATAATAGAAAAGAAAAAAAAAAGTAAAAGAAGAATGAAAACAAAAGAAAAACAAAAACCAAAAAATAAAAAACAAATAGCCCTTTTTAACCATTATCTCTTTCCTGGTCCGATTCTTCAGAAACCATGTCTGCCCATGAGATTTTTTGCTTTTCATTATTTTCCCAATTAAACTTTAGCCTTTCCTTGCCCTTCTCTTTTGTAGGAAGAATTCTTACATTAGGGCTTTCATTCTTCATATGTCCAGGTTTCCTACATCGAAAGCAAATAATGTCAGAGGAAATATGGACATCCTTACCACTTTTACCTTTCTTCCACTTTTGCTTATGTATTGGTGAGCTTTGTGATTTGCTTGACAATTCATTGCTATCGTCACCAACTAAGCTTCCTTTTTCCGTATCTTCAGCTTTTAGAACGATCGTTTCACCTGCATCCAAAAGTCTTTGACCCAACCCTTGCTTGTAGGCAATGAGTGAGCCAATCAAATTATCAATAGAATAATCATTCAAATCTTTTGATTCACAAATAGCAACTACTTTAGCATCAAATTTTTCAAGTAAACAACGAAGAATTTTGTTAACTTTTTCAAAATTTGAAAAATCTTTTCCTAAGGCATGCAATGATGTAGTAATTTGAATAAACCTTGTATACATGTCTAAAATCGTTTCAAAAGGTTTCATAGAAAACATTTCAAAATCATGCATTAAAATATTCAACTTTGATTGCTTGATTTCATTAGAGCCTTCGTATATGGTGTGCAATTTATCCCAAACTTCCTTACCAGTAGTGCACGTGGAAACTAACATAACGTCATCAGAATTTAAAGCACAAAAAAAACAATTTAAAGACTTTGCATTTAATTGAGCATCCATTCGTTCATCCCTATTCCATTGATTAAAAGGAATATCAATTTTAATTCCATTAACAAAACGTGATGGTGATGAATAACCAGTTAAAATCATATGCCACATGCGAAAATCAATTGATTCCAAAAAAGTAGACATGCGAATTTTCAAAAAATCAAATGTAATATTTTCAAACAATGGTGGTCTAGTGATTGAATATCCTTCCGCAAAAATACGATTAGCCATGGATCAAAATTCAAAAGCTTTTAAAAACTTGTTTTATGAAAATCGCTCTGATACCACTTGAAAGTTCGTTAAGGATGTTAGGCCCTCTTGAACTTAGTCCCAAAGCTAATTAAGAAGAGTGGTGAATTGGAAAACTTTAAAACCAAAGATAAAACTTCAACCAAAATCACCACAAATAAAATGCGAAAGAAAAATAAATGCGGAAGCGATAATAAGAAAAGAACACATCGAATTTATAGTGGTTCGGTCAAACCTTGACCTACGTCCACTCCTTGGAGGCACCCCCCCAAGTATTGCACTAAACTAGTGTCTCTCCTTTAGCTCCCACGGCTAGGCGGAGAAGCCCTTACAAAATCAATTTCACCTTCCCCGGTGCGGCGGAGTCGCCGGGTCCTTTGACACCTAAGGAATCTTCTTCTTTGGTGAACTTACCTCGAGATAAGCCTTGAATCCGATGGTACTAAGGTGCGAGTTCGCCGGAGCAACCGTGTGGATCCCCCACCACACTCCCTTGAGTTCCTCTCCCTCACAGGATCTTCTCCCTCTCAAACTCCACCCTTTCCTCTCTCCCTTTCAAACTCTCTCTTCAAGTCTCCCTTACAAGAATGAAGCTCCAGTGGCTGCCAAAGACACTTACAAAAGTTGCCATGCCATAGCTTAAATAAAAGCTCTCAAAATGAGCTCATTAATGCAAGTTGCCGACATTATCGTCCAGGACGATAGGTATATCGTCCTGGCTGATCAGTACAAATTAAGCTCATTTGCCCGGGACGATATGGAACGATCAGAACAAACTTGGTTACATCGTTCTGGCCTATCTTAGGATCGTCCTGGACGATTAGTTTAAAACTAGTTCAATCGTCCTGATCATCGCCCTGAATAGAGTCTGGCCGATGTCAATCATCCAGGCTATCGTCCCGGCCGATCTCACGATCATCCTGGACGATCTGATCATATCAATCAGCCATTAATTCTTTCCAAAGATACCAGATCATTTTAGGCATAATTGAGTTAGATCGTCCTGGACGATGGTTATATCGTCCTGGCCGATTTCCTAAAAGATTTAATGCCTAATTTGATCATGGCGGCTGATTCTTTCTTAATTGAACATATCATCCAGACTGATTAGTTGACGACTGCCTTAATGAGGATGCCCTAATTAGGGTTTCTGATTTTGGACAGATCGTCCAGGCCAATATTAATATCGTCCCGGACGATGTTACCAAAAACAGAAATCATATAGGGAGCAAGAGAATTTCTACCAAGTTATAGCCACACCAAATACAATCAGACTCAAGAAAAGAAAAGATTACAAACTGACATAGACCTAGTCTACCCAATCTTGAGATGGTTCCAAATTGTAGTCTGATCATGTGGACCTGAAACGTTAGTATAAAAGGCAATCGTAGGGAAATAAGGAATGTTTGCTATCATCAAAACCATAAACCATAGATCCGCAACAAAACATACCAAATTTCATTTTACTTAAAACCATCACTTAAGACACCCCCTTCTCATTCACCTTTACTTGTTAGGTGAGAGAAAAGAGGGAATAAGAGAGAGAATGAGAAGAGATGAGAGAGTAAGCACGGATTGGCCTTGCATTTCACCACTCTAATTGTAAAAAAATGTTTTAATCTAACCATAACACTACTTTTTTATGATTTTGAGTTTTGCATGTTTGGTCCCTCTTGAAATTGATAAAATATTTTATTTCTAGTTCTAGTAAATTTTCACCATATAACTTTTGATATGTAATAGATATTAGTGTCACTAACATTTTGATAGAATTATTTAAAATTTTATCAATTACTTTTGTATATATTTTATTTCCTTTGAAATGAATATAATAATATCAAGCAGTAAATGATCAGCAGTTAATATACTCATTCTAGACATGAAATAAATGATATGTATAAATTTACTATTTATATGGCATAACATGCATTTTGATATTATACATGCATAATATGAATATAATGAAAATTATTCTAGATGTATGTAATGTTTATTATTATGATCCATATGATATGTTATGTGTGTAAAAATAAAAAAGGTTAGATGGAAATGAATGATTGATTTAGGTTGGATGGAGATATGTTACCTTGTATATAAGAGTGGGCAAACGGGCTTTCTTTCAAATAAGATTTGAGTCATAATCTTAAGTGATATGAAAAATAAGGTATAAAGAGATATTGATTGATATGATATGATACGCCAATGGGGAAGAACTGGTGACTTCTTATGTCAAAGTCAGTTTCCTTATGATATAAATGATATGAGATTGGTTCCATGTAACATGACCAATATGATTGAGATTGATTCCTATTTGGAATGCCTTCAGGACAATGATTGGAAAATTATATTCAAGCTTATCAAAGGATTATAATCAAATAATGGTGGTTAGGATATCATTATGGGGCGATATTAATAAAATGACCATAATAAAGTAATAGTGGTTAGCTCGAGCAATATTGGTTGGTAGACCATGGTCGAGCAATAATGATCAAAATATCATATTCAAGTGATGATGGTATTGAGAGTGTATTTGGTCAACATGGTTGAATAAATATAACCAAGAAATGTTGGTTGGTGGACCGAAGTCAAGAGATGGTAATTAGAGGGTCATAGTATGGTGATAGTGATTTGGAGGACCATATAGTTGGGTGATAATGGAAAGGAGGATCACAGTCATATGATGGTGGTTGGAGGACTATAGTTAGAAAAAATAGTTAGGAGATCATATTTAGGCGATGTTGGTCAATGGACCTTGGTAATGCTATAATGTTAGAGAATTAAAGTCAGGCGATGGTGGTTGAGAGGATCATAATTTGTAAATGATGATCAGACCATTATAATTTGACAATGGTAGTCAAAATGCCAAAATTATGTAACTATGATTAGATGATCATAGTTGGACAATGGTAATCTATATATTGTAGTTAGATAATTATGGTTATCTATAATCTAGTAATAATGGTCATATAACTATCATCGATTGATAATGGTTAAAAAGCCATAGTTGGGCTATTGTGGTTAAAAGACCATAATCGGTGTCAATGATTGAGGGATCAAAATTATGTGATGGTCGTTAAGGGACTATAGTAGAATGACAGTGGTTGAAAAATTATAGTTCGTAAATGGTGGTAGGGAGATCATAATTGGTGAATAATGGTCAGAGGACCATAGTGGGGTGACCATAATCAAGTGGCAATGGTCAAAAGATTATAGTTTGGAAATGATGGCTAAAGGATTATATGTGATGTCATAGGATCTAATGGTAAGATTGAAATTATAAACCTATAATTTAACTTATTAACCACCAATAGAAACAACTATAGCTACTATATAATCTCAATAATAAAAGCAACTCAACATAATTCATTTCATCAAAATGTGTGTATATTTATATATAATAATCCAGTTAACTTCATATATACATTAAAATAATTATAATTAGATTATAAAATAATATCTCAATCACTTAGACTTGGAATATCCTATCTCTACACTTTTCTACTCCACCAGGCATTTGTCTTTTCTTGAAATATCATAAAATATCATAGGATAAGCACCACTCGCTCAATAGTCTTCCTCCTAGAACACATCACAGATATTAATACCATAGTGAATATTTAATATAAATTGATAATAATAATACAATGAATTGTAAAGAATAAATAAAATATTAATAGAGCATGATTTATAGAGTTTTAGTGTTTACTTGATTTAAAGTTCTTATATATACCTTTAATGCCACTTTCATAGAGGATTTAGATATAGCAAAAATAATTGCTATCAAAAATTCACTTGCACTTGACTTTCATATTTCATTAGATTTCACACAAAAATTTAGAAATTAATAACACTCAATTAAAAATATTACTTATACTTGATTTATTAAGGTGTTAACATATGCAATGTAATAATTAAAATGCATATATCCCTATGCCTATGTATAACTCCAATTTCACTTATGCCTTCCTTTAACCCCCCGAACCAACATATAACAAGAGAGGTTAGAATTATAACAAAATAGTGACACTTAATCTCCCACTCACTTTTACCAAGTGGGACCAAAATACCTCCCATATCCATACTAAGCATATGGGTCCAAAATAAAATGTATATGGCCCTTATAACATATCAAAGAATGCACTTTTTGACATCAAAACATCTCCAATGCCATGCTATGAACTGTTCATAAGCAAATGCAATAGTAACTAAATTATTATTTCAATTTAGCATTCAAATAATACATGAATTGATAGTAAAAAGTCACATTACTTGTATGATATTATACTCACTGAACTTTTTTTTATTCAAATTCTAACTTCAAAGAGGTATTCATATGGATATTTTAAGACTTTTATATAAGTATTAAAACTGTAAGAAAAGTCACAATTTAATTATTTATTCAAAAATTTATATAAGAAGAAAAAATTAGCACCATGATGTACACTCAATTTCTTCACCCCACCTGAGAGTTCAATGCCATAGTGCCACCAACCCAACATTGTGATACCCACAGAGTTATATTGATTACTTTGAATTTCACTTCTTTAACCCAATTCTTGACTCACTCAAGGACTCCTTAAATACTCTAGGACTTATAATTATAAACTAAAAAGAAAAAGCATTTAATTATATTAACCTTATTTACTAATATTTTAGATCAATTGTTATTACATTTTAGTAAGTTAGTGGTAGTAACAAAATCATAGTTACATGATGGGGATGCAACAATTGTTTGATAATATTACTAGGCTGATTTTCGAACAATGGTGATCAAATAGTTATCCAGTGGTATTGTTTAGATGTACTAAGATCCTTATGCCTCTAAGCACTCTTGAATCTCAAACTGAGAACCAAGCTGTGAGCCCCTTTCATGTAAAGGGTGGACCCTATTTATATATTTTTTAGGGTGACGTGCCTCATAAATATAAATAAAATTTGAAACACACTAAAAAATATGTATTGACTTTATTAATTATAAACTATTTTTATGGCATTTAAGTGCCTTCATAATATCATAATTAGATAATTTTGAGCATATTGAATTCAATTCATAGTGATGCTTGATTTGATTAGAAGTTGTTACAACCAGGGCTTCCGAGTTCATGGTTTTGAAGATAACTGAAAGTTCGTTAGGGATGTTAAGCCCTATAAACCGGCCCAAGGCTAATTAAAAGAAGAGGTGAATCGGTATTTAAAACAAACACAATCTTAAAACCAAGATCAAGATTCACCACATTGAAAACCAAAGTGCGAAAATTAAATGCAAAAATAATAAAGGAAAGAACAAACCAGATTTATAGTGGTTCGGTCAAACCTTGACCTACGTCCACTCCTTTGAGGCACCCTCCAAGTATTGCACTAAATAAGTGTCTCTCCTTTAGCCCCCACAGCTAGGTGGAGAAGACCTAACAAAATCACTTCCATCTTTTCCGGTGCGGCGGAGTAGCCAAGTCCTTTGACATCAAAGAGATCTTCTTCTTTAGTGAACTTCTCTCAAGACAAGCCTTGAATCCGACAGTATTAAGGTGCAAGCCTGCCGGAGAAACCGTGTGGAATTCCCCTCCACACTCCCTTGAGTCCCCCCTCACAGGATCTTCTCCCTCTCTCAGACTTCACCCGTTCCTCACTCCCTTTCAAGCTCTCTCTTCAAGTTCCCCCAAAAGAACGAAGCTACAATGGCTGCCAAAGACACTCTTCATGAGAAAGAAAGAGGTATTTAAATAGATTTGCAAAACCGACATTAACGTCAAGGCTGATATAAATATCGGCCTGGCCGATCAACATAAATTATGCTCAATCAGCCCGGTCAGTTAGGGACGATTAGATAATTTTTGGTTTATCGTCCAGGCAGATAGGATATCGTCCTGGACAATTAGTTCAAATATGAGGAAAATCATCCTAAACATCGCCCTGAAAAAAGCTGGCCGATGTCAAATTGGCCAAGACAATCTTGCAATCAGCCCAATCGATGTGATCATGCAAATCACCATTAATTATTTCCTTAATTGCTAGATTTATTTAAAAAAAATTATGCTGGATCGACCAGGCCGATCCTGATAGGCCAGGCCGATCCACCAGGATGATGTCAAAAAATAAGTAATTCCTAAATAGATCTGGCGACAGATTTTTTTTAAATTGAGCCTATCATCCTAGCAGATACAAAATCATCCAGGATGACGTGTTTAATGATGGCTGCCTTAACAAGGATGATGCCCTAATCAGGATTTCTATTTTTGAACCGATAGTCTAGGCCGATATAAATATCATCCCGGACAATGTTACCAAAAAACAGTAAGCTCTAGGGAGCAGTCAGAAAATCTTCCAAGGTGTATAAGTGCAAAGTTACATTGCATCAGGAGTCATAGCAATTACAAAAGACTCAAGAAAGGAGAAAGGAACAAATTGACTCAGATCTAGTCTACCCAATCTTAAGCTGGTTCAAATATAAGTTTGATCTTGTGGACCTGAAATGTCAGTAGATAAGACAGTTGTAGAGGAATAAGAGTGTTTGCTATCATCAAAATCATAATTCATGAAAACAGATCCGCAACTATCTCCCCCTTTTTTATGATGGCAAACATTACTATTTAAATTTGCAAAAAAAAAAACATTTTCTCCTAATCTCCCCCTCACTAGAATAAAACTTTTAAAAATAGGGGAGATAAAAATTTTTTTTATTATTTTTAATTTAAGAATATTCATTCAAATCTTTTGATTCATAAATAGCAACAACTTTAGCATCAAACTTGTCCAGTAGACAACGAAGAATTTTATTAACCGACATTATCGTTCAGGCTGATATAAATATCAGCCTGGCCGATCAGCATAAATTATGCTCAATTAGCCCGATCGGTTAGGGATGATTAGACAATTTTTGGTCATATCGTCCAGGCCAATAGGATATCTTCCTGGACAACTAGTTCAAATATGAGGAAAATAGTCCTGAACATCGCCCTGAAAAGAAGCTGGCCGATTTCAAATTAGCCCGGATGATCTTACAATCGGCTCGGCCGATGTGATCATGTAAATCACCATTAATTGCTTTCCTTAATTGTCAGATTTATTTAGAAAAAATTATGCTGGATTGGCTAGGCCGATCCACCGGGACAATATCCAAAAGTAAGTAATTCCTAAATAGATCTGGGAGCAGATTCTTTCTAAATTGAGCATATCATCCTGGTCGATACAAAATCATCCATGACGATGTGTTTAATGACGGCTGCCTTAACAAGGATGATGCCCTAATCAGGGTTTCTGTTTTCAAACCGATCATCCAGGCTGATATAAATATCATCCCGGACGATGTTAACAAAAAATAATAATAAACTCTAGGGAATGGTGAGAAAATCTTCTAAGGAGTATGAGTGTGAAGTTACATAGTATCAGGAGTCACATCAATTACAAAAGACTCAAGAAAGGAAAAATGTACAAATTGACTCAGATCTAGTCTACCTAATCTTGTGCTGGTTCCAACAAAAGTCTGATCTTGTGGACCTGAAATGTCAGTAGATAAGGCAGTCATAGAGAAATAAGAGTGTTTGCTATCATCAAAATTATAATCCATGAAAATAGATTCGCAATAATAACAAATATTACTAATTATATATTTATGTCTTCTAATGTTTGTACTGCATATTTTTTTATTGTGTGTACTAATATTTTAGGTACATCATGCACTACTCAATAATGATTCAAGACTCGAGATTGGGTAGAATAGTGCTGAAAGAATCTATAAAACTCATTCATATATATTTTTTTTAATTTCTTGAGTCAAGTCCTGTAAAAGTGTATGTTAGCCTGGTGACCATACACACACTCATGGGAATAAGATAGAGAGAAAAATCAAAAGAGTAATTTTTTGAACTAATCATTCTATATGATAGGTATCGTGTTATACGATCAGCTTCTCAAAAAATTATTAAATTGGCTAATTGTATAATTAATGCTATTTGAACTAATCGTATTAGAAGATCTTGATTGTACATGATAATCTGTTGAAATATGAATTTAGTCACCAATCATTATTTAGGTAATATTTTTAAATACAAATTATTTATTAATCATATAGTATAATATATATTATATTATATAATGTAATTAAATCTTATCTAAATTAATGTTGTAATTACGATCAAATTTAGGTTAATTGATCTCGACATATCATATAGGACAATTGGACCAATCGTACTTTACGACCCGATTCCTGCATGGGACAATAATTTATCATCAAAAATTGTACGGAACCATAATCCAATTTAATTGTATTAGTCATACTGGACGATCAGCTCAAATACTTGATTTAATCGTACATCTTTTTACTATTCGTATAGTACTAACAATAACATATTATACTAATCATATTGTATGATCAAGGATCATACTAATCATATTGTATGATCAAGGATCATACTAATCATATTGTACTATCAGATATGACATAATTAAGTTTTTAAGGTTTCTTGAAGTCCTCTATTCAGGCATTCTCATATAACTTTGTATGAGTCTTTTTGTCATTCATTGAGTTGTTTCTTTTAAAAGCTTGAGGAGAGAGCCTAGAACTTGGGAGAGAAAGGGTGGAGTTTAAGAGACGGAGAAGATCCTGTAGGTTCAAGGGAGTGTGAGAGGGAGATCCACTTGATTGCTCTAGCAAACTTGCACCAGAGTTCCTCTATGCATCAAGGTTTATCTTGAGGGAAGTTATGGGAAGAAGATCTCTTTGATGACAAAGGACCCGGCTACTCCGCTGCACTAGGAAAGGTAAAAGTGATTCCAAGGTTCTCTATCTCAGTATGAGGGTGAAATAGATTCCAGGTTCTCTACCTTACAAGGTGGGTGAAAAGGATTCAGGTTCTCTACCTCACCAACAGGGTGAAAAGGATTTTGGTCCTCTACCGCATCGAGTTAGTGGAAGAGATTTTATAAGGGCTTCTCTGCCTAGCTGTGGAGGCTAAAGGATAGACACAATAGTGATATTGCAATACCCGGAGAGGAGGACTCGGGAGAGAAAACACAGGTCGTGGTTTGACCGAACCACTATAAATTCTGGTGTGTTTGTTCTGATTTTCTATTTCTAATGCATTTTACTCTTCTACTATTTATTTTTGTGATAATTGCTTAGTTAAAATTTGTGATTAATATTTTGTTGTGATTATTTAAATATAATCACTATTATTGAAATTACTTACAAGTTAATTAGCTTCTACGTCAAAGTGAAAGTATTGCTTTCGTACTAGTGTGCCTAGGGATAACTTCACTTAGTCTTAACATCCTTATCAAATATTCAAAGCATGTAGGATTTAAAAATTGTTAAGTTCTTCAATTAGCATAAAAATAAAAAATCACTTTAAGTCAACTTTAATTCAATCCTATAATTATTGAAAAATAAAAATCAAACCCAAATTTGATTAAGTTTTATGCAATAATTAATTAAACCTTTCTTATGTATAAATTAAATAAAAATATTAAAAATAAAATATAAATAATATTAATCTCAAACTTTTAGAGATTGATATAATCATCATCCCTAACCAATGTTATTTATTTTCATAAAGTTTTGAGTAAATTTAATATTAAAACTAAATAATCCAAGTTATGTTACAATTAATTCATTTAAATAATTCGTTAAAGACTTAATTTCAAATATAATTAAATAAATATAAATCAAATATACATAAAAATTTCAAATAAAATAAAACAAAAATTAGAGATTAATAATTTAATTGAAATAAAAATTTTTAATTAAATTTAATTAAAACCTACAATCCAAATTAAAACCAGTTATTATTCAAATGGTTCAAAACTCTTAGTTTAGGGTAATTATTCTAGAAGATTCTAATTTACATTTAGCTAATTTCTTAAAAAATTGAGCAACATTCAAATATAATGGTGTCAGTGATGATGTTATTATATTTGGATTATTTCCCTTTTATCTGAGAGATAAAGCTAAAATGTGGTTAAATTTTTTATCCCCAATTTAATAACTACTTGGAATGAGTTAGCTCATAAGCTTCTTGATAAGTATTTTTCACCTTAAAAAATTGTTAAGCTTAGAAATGACATAACTTTATTTACTCAGTTTGAAGGAGAATTCATTTATGAGAGTTGGGAAAGCTAGATTTAAGGAAATGCTTAGAAAATGCTCACATCATGAATTACCTAATTGGCTATTTAACAAATATTTTATAATGGATTAGTAAGATCTCTAAGAGCTATAATTGATGATGCCGCTGGAGGATCATTAATGTCTATGCCATTTGAGGAAGCTTATGAATTAATAGAAGACATGGCTACTAATAATTTTTAGTGGCCTGCTGATATGGTTAATCCTAAAATAGTAACTAAAATTTATGAATATGATGCTTTATCAATTTTGACTGCACAAGTTGCAACAATTTCTAAATGATTGGAATACTTGAAGATTGAGACTAGGGTAGATGGATTTGAAAATTTCAACAACAATTATAAAAGTCTAAACCCATAACATTTAGACATATGGCACCGCAGTACTATCCCTCTAATTACAAAAAACTTAATCATGAAAGTAATGAAAAAACACCTTTGGAAAAAAATAATTTAAGATTAGGAATCCAAGTGCAAATTCAATCTTATGCTCTTAAAAATATTGAAGATCAAATAGGTTAACTCGTTAGATTGATTAATTACAAAAAAATGGATGAACAATATTATAATATCCAACTTAGAAGTGGGCAAGATTTAAGAGATCCTTATAAAGATAGAAATTTACATAAAAGGTTAATAGTGAAGTTGAGTAAGAATAAAATAAATTTGTAATAAAACAACCTGAACTTATAAGAGAAACTAAATGAGCAATTAGGAGAGATAAAGAGAGACCACTTCCACCTTTCCCTCAGGATTGATTAAACAAAATCTAGATAAGTCTCAAAAATTTTAGAAGTGTTTAAAAAATTGACTATTACTATACCCTTTCTCTGAAGCTTTAGAATAGATGCCCACCTATACAAAATTCATGAAGGATATTTTGAACAAGAAAAGGAACATAGGATAATTTTAAACTATGGCACTAACTAAAAATTGTAGTGCTATAATTCAAAAGAAACTTCCTGAAAAACTTATAGGCCTAAGGAGTTTTTCCATTCCCTTAACAATAGAAGATAATATTTTTGATAGAGCCTTGTGTGATTTAGGATCTAGTGTTAACCTCGTGCCTCTTCTCATTTTTAAATGACTAGATATTGGTGAGGTTCAACCTACTTTTGTTACTCTTCAATTAGGTGATAGATCTTTTACTTACCCTAGAGTAGTAATAGAAGATGTGTTGATTAAAGTTGACAAATTTATTTTCCCTATTGATTTTATTGTTTTAGATATGGAAAAGATAAGGAAATGCCTCTCATTTTAGGAAAACCATTTTTAGCCACTATAAAAGCAATGATTGATGTACGAAAAGGTGAATTGACTATGAGAGTTCAATATCAAGAACATAAAACTGTTGTACTTAAAATTGTAAAATTTATCAAGAAAAGAATAAAGATTTCCTTAGGGTAATTTAGAATACTTGATAATAAATAATCTTAAGTAAGAAATTCTAGAAGGGTGATTATTGAAGATGAAGAAATTAAAGAGAATAAAGAATGTCAGGAGATCATGTAATAATGAGAGGAAACTTAACCAATGAAAATTTTGAATTATTGGAAACATTATCTCTCAAAAAAACTTTAAAACTATATATTGAGGAAGCTTCTACATTATAGATTTGGGCTTTAACTTGTCATCTCAAATATGCTTTTTGGGAAATACTTATACTCTTCCTGTAATTATTTCAGCAAATTTAGATCCACATCAAGAGAGTTGATTAAGGTGATGAGTAATTTTAAAAGTTCTTTTGGGTGGACAATTTCTAACATTAATGGGATTAGTTCTTTAATTTGTGTGCATTAAATTTTAATGGAAGCTAATTATATACCAAAAGCTGGCCCTCAAAGAAGACATAACCCTTTTACGAAAGTTGTTGTTACAAAAGAAATTCTTAAATGGATGAATGTCAGAATTAGTTATCCTATTTTAAATAAATTTGGATAATTCCTATTCATTGTGTTCCCAAAAAATGATGATTAACTATTATAAAAATTGAACACAATGACTTATATCCACTAAAACTTTTTTAGGATGGAGGATTTACATACATTATAGGATATTAAATAAAGCCACTATAAAAGTTTATTTTCCCTTGCCTTTTCTTGATTAGATGTTAGATAGGCTGGTAGGGCATTTATTTTATTATTTTCTAGATGGACATTCAGGATATCATCAAATTCCTACTACACCACATGATAAAAAAAAACTACTTTCACTATTCCTTATGAAACTTTTACTTTTACAAGAATGTCTTTTGGACTGTACAATGTTCTTGCTACTTTTCAAAGATGTATGATGTCTATCTTTTCAAATTTAAATCAGCAGGGTATGAAAATTTTCATGGATGATTTCTCAGTATTTGATACTACATTTGATTCTTTCCTTGAGCATTTAACTTCTATTTTAAAATATGTGTAAAACTAACCTAGTATTAAACAGGGAGAAGTGTCAATTTATGGTAATCGAGGGCATTCTCTTAGGTAAAAAAGTTTCTAAGAAGGGATTGAAAATAGATAATTTAAAAGTTCAGGTAATAAAATAATTACCCCCTCCTGATTTGGTTAAAGGCATTAGGATTTTTTTCAGAACATGCAAGATTTTATAGAAGGTTTATAAATGATTTCTTTGAAATTTTTAAACCATTATGTCAATTATTGGAGAAAGATGTCCCTTTTATATTTAAATCTACTTGAAGCTTTTAATGTGTTAAAATAGCTTTTGATTACTGCTCTAGTAATTATTGCTCCTGATGGAACTTTACCTTTTATAGTAATGTGTGATGCTGGTGACATTGTTGTGGGTTTTGTTCAACAATTGAAATTTCATGTCATTTTTTATGCTAGAAAAACTTTGAATTCAACACAACATAATTATTCAACTATTGAAAAAGAATTGTTAGATATTGTCTTTGTTTTTGATAAATTTAGATAATATTTGATTGGCAATAAAGTAATTATTTACATTGATCATGTTGTTATCAAATATCTTATGACAAAGAAAGACACTAAAAGCTTCAATACAAGTAGATGAGATTAGTAAGCTGGATTCTTCTACTACAAGAATTTGATGTAGAAAATTTTGATAGAAAGGGAACTTAAAATTAAAATGTTGATAAATTTTTAATAATCTCTAATGAAAAATATTCATTAAATGAATATGAGATAAATGAATTTTTCTAAATGACCAATTATTTAAAAGTTTCAAGAGATTGTGAGAACTTAAAAAACTAGTCTGACGTGCATTAAGAGGGGGGTGAATTGGTAATTTTAAAATTTTCTTTATCATAAGAAAAATCTTTTTGTAATTTTTTAATACCTTGAAATAAATAATTTGATCACCGGATGTGGAAGCTAATAAACTTAACAATAATTAGAGTAATGTTGATGAAATTCTAATTAATACATTAAAACATTAATCTCAAATTTTCCCAAGTAGTTATCACAAAAATAAAATGTAGAAAAAAAGTAAAAATGCAAAAAGAAAAAATATACTAGTAATTTTATAGTGGTTCAGTCAACCTCGACCTACATCCACTACCCGGAGTCCTTCGCTCTAGGTATTGCACTAGAAATAAGTGACTCTCCTTTTGCCCCCACAGTAAGACAGAGAACCCTTACAAAATCCTTTCCACTAAACCTTGGTGAGGCAGAGTGTCAAAAGCTATGTCACCCTCCTGATGACAGTAGCAAAACTCCAATATTTTTACCCTTCTGGTGAAGGCAGAGAACCCAACTCCTTTTTCTCCCTTCTGGAGAAGGAAGATAACCTCGAGGACTTGACTTTGAAACATCTCTTCCCAAGAGATAACTTCAAGGACTCAAGCAGCTACAGGAGGAGCAAAGGTGCTTAGCTAACTCATAGCAACCGTGTGATTTCCTCACACTACTTCTCCCTCACACTCAACCTCAACTTCTCCTTCCTCTCAAACCCTAGATCTCCCTCATATTTCCTTTAATAATTACATAATCCTCTATAATACCAAGCGATTCTTTAAACATGACTTAAATAATAGGCTTCATGAAACCTTATAAATTCAAGTTAGTCGCTCTGTACGTATAATACGATTGGAATTCGTACAGTACGATGCAAATAATCATTGAGATGAACTGTTCAAATTTTTTAGCATACCATATAGTACGATCGTGAGGTCATCCAATGTGATCTATTTAATTTCTCTACTTTTGTATATGACGATCTCTGGGACAATTGAAAATCGTCTCTATCAATCATCCCGTGTGAGTACACTCTTTTGCATGACATCTTATTTTACCAAATTTTGAGTTTTGAGTAGCATTGAGCAGTGTATGTTTTACTTGAAACATTAGTGCTCATTAAAAAAATAATATCTACAATATCTACTATGAGATATAACAATTCAATCAATAATATTTGACAGCATCAAAACTATAAACTAGGGATCCTAAATTGTAATAATCTATCCATTTTTTTTATGACAGCAAACAATTTTGATTGAAAGGTAAATTCAATTTCTTTTCTCCTAATCTCCCCCTCATTAGGTGATAGATTTAAGAATTAGGGGTTTCAATATATATATAAATAATAGTAGAAATAAAAACAAAAATAGATTCTACTAAAAAATATACAACCAAACATACATTTTCTCTTTTTTTGACATCACCCAAAAGAGGAACATAAAAAAATAAGTTGAACATTACAAGACATAAAAAATAATAAAACCAGTAAACAAGCACTAAAAGTAAGATGGATCCTGATCATGTGGAGGTGGTGGTGGTGGTGGTTGCTGTTGGAAATAATTATGAATAGAGGAGATTTATTGTTGGATTGAGGAGAATTATTCCCCAAACAATGCCATATATGTCTTGTGTTGTTGTTGTTGTTGGTCCAAGTGAGACTCTATGTAATCAAATCTTTTAACCATCTCCTCATATAGATAGAAATGAGGCGCTGGTACTAGTCCTGGTTTAGGTGTAATAGAAGCTGGCGCTGGTGCTGGAGCATCTCCCCCTTCATCTTCAAAATTGGGCTCCTCGGGCTATTATCCCTGATGAAAAAGAATAATGAAGGAAGCATCTATATAGAAAATGGGAATATTATTGGTAGGAACAAGGTATGTGATTTGGTATTTCTTGTATAATGCATAACATATTTTTTAAGGTGCTTATTTTAGTCCATATAACACATTCTTTAACTTGAACACATGATTTAGAAATTATGAATTTTCAAAGCTTAGGGGTTGCTCAACATACAAATCTTTATTAATCACCCCATTTAGGAAGTCACTCTTAATATCCATTAGATATAATTTAAATCCCCTAAAGTAGGCAAAAACCTATGGCACCCTAATGGCTTCTAGTCTAGCTATAGCGGTAAAGGTTTTCTCAAAATTAAATCATTTAATCTGACTATACCCCTTAGCTACTAATTTGGTCTTAATTATAATCACTATTCCAGAGTTATTCATTTTATTTTTGAACACCCACTTTGTTCCAACCATACTCTAGTCCATTGATCTTTTGACTAGTTCCCATACATCATTTCTAACAAATTGATTTATCTCTTCTTGTATTGCTAGGATCTAGAATTCATCAGCTAGGACTTGACCTATTCTTGCGGGTTCTATAATAGAGATAAAAGTAGAAGGACTAACTTCATTTTTAAGTCTATGCCTAGTTCTAACACCTTCAGATGGGTCTCCTAAGATAAGCTCTTCAGGATGACTAAAAGAATATCTTCATTCTCTAGGCAGAGGCTCCTGAGATTCTACTCTATCTTCTAAGTTCGTGGCTTTTACCCCTTGAATAACATCTACTTCTTTTTCTTCAAATTTTGATTTAGAGGACCTATCTGATTCATTAAATACTACATGAGTAGACTCTTCAACTACTAAGGTCCTCTTATTAAAGATTATATGAGCTTTCCCTATAGATGGATAACCTAAGAAAGCTCCTTCATCAAATTTTGTATCAAATTTTCATATGGGTGATTTTCCATTAATCAAGATAAAAAATTTACACCAAAAAACATGCAAGTGAGAAAGGTTGGAAGTCCCACCCTTAAGGAGTTCATATGATGTCTTATTTAGCTTGGATCTAATACTCATCCTATTTAAAATATAACAAGCAATATTTATCGCTTTTGTCTAAAAATATCTAGGGAGAGAATATTCAACTAACATGTACCTAATAGCTTCTATTAGAGTTCTATTTTTTCTCCTAGCTATTGCATTATGTTGAGGAGTCTTAGGGACACAAAAGTTATGTTTTATACCTATCTCTTGATAGAATGATTCAAACCTATCATTTTCAAATTCTCCACCACAACCATATGAATAGTTAAAATTTCACATCCTAAATTCCTTTGAATCCAGGCAAAGAAAATTCTAAAGTCCTCAAATGAATCACACTTATGTGCTAGGAATCTAACTCAAGTAAATCTAGAAAAGTTATATACTATTACAAATATATATGTCTTTCCTCCTAGGCTAGCTATACTAATTGGTCCAAAAAGGTCCCTATGAAGGATTTCTAGTGGCCTAGAGGTGTTGATGAATTTGATTGAATGAAATGAAGACATAACCTATTTTCCTAGTTGAAAGGCATCACTTAGGTGATCCTTAGTGAACTCAAACTTAGGTATGCCTCTAACATATTTTTCTAGTTGACATACATCATCTTGATCTGATTGATCAAGATTATTATTAGACATAAGACAAAGGTTTGTTACCCCTCCTCTGCTTATAGATCTGTTGATTTTGAGGCGGAGTCGGCCCAAAATGTCTTCTATGTCTGGTTCTTTCCTTTTATGAATTTAGCCTTTTCTTCACTCTTCTCCTTAACTAATTGAGTTTTTAAGTTGGGGCAGTCTGTTTGAAGATGTCCTGATTTCTTGCATTCAAAGCATATGGTGTCAAATGAAGCTTTAAAATTCATAGTACTTTTACCTTTATTCCATTATTGTTGATGACACCTTTGCTTCCTCTTTAAAAAAATTTTGAACTGGAACGTCATTAACGCAATGTCATCATCCTCCTCGGTTATAGAACTATCATTATCTGAATTGTTCTCTTTTAAGGCCAAAGTCTTCACTTTCTTCTTTTCACCTACATTATTTAGTTTTTGACTCATGCCTTGCTTGTAGGAAATGAGTGACCCAAGATATTTTAGAATCATATACACTAGGCAGGCAGCGTAGGATTTTATTAACTTTTCTAAATTTAAGAGTTTTCTACCCAATGCATGTAGAGATGTCACTATTTGTGTGAACCTAGGGTACATTTTAGATGTTGACTCACTATGTTTCATGCGAAATAGTTTGTTGTCATGTAGTAAGATGTTTAACCTAGACTATTTTACTTCACTAGTTCTCTCATATGTTATACATAATCTATCACATGTTTATTTTCCTGAAGTATAAGTAGATACTCAAATATAATCCTTAAATTTCAAGGCACACAAAAAATAGTTCAAATATTTAGTATTTAATTATGCAAACTCTCTATCCTCTTGACTCCATTCAGTGTAAGGAATTAAGTTTTTACTTCATTGACTATTCGTGATGGAAGAAAATAACTAGCTTGTATCATAAGCCACATCCTAAAATAAATTGATTGTATAAAAATGCACATACAAATTTTCTAAAAATAAAAAGGAATGTTGTCAAAAACTGGTGGATAGGTTATTGAATAACTCTCAGCAGTATTTTGGTTACCAAATTATGCCACAAGATATTTGCTTGATGATTTAAAAATCAAAATTTTTAAGACCCACTCTGATACCCCTTGATATTTTGAAGAGGTTGTGAGACCTCAAAGAACTAGCCCGAGGTGCACTAAGAAGGTGGTGAATTGATAATTTTAAAATTTTCTTTATTTCAAGAAAAATATTTTTATAATTTTTTAATACTTTAAAATAAATAATTTGATCACTTGATGCAGAAGCTAATAAACTTAACAATAATTACAATAATAAAAATGATATTCTAATAAACACAACAAGACATTAATCTCAAATTTTTACAAGCAGTTATCACAAAAATAAAATGAAGAAAAAGTAAAAGTGAAAAAAGGAAAAAATTCACTAGTAATTTTATAATGGTTCAGTCAACCTTGACCTACATCCACTCCCTAGAGTCCTCCACTCTGATTATTGCACTAGAAATAAGTAACTCTCTTTTTTCCCCCAAAACAAGGCAGAGAAACCCTTACAAAATCCCTTCCACCAAACCCTGGTGTGGCGGAGTGTCGAAAGTTATGTCACCCTCCTAGTGATGATAGTGAACCTCTAATCTTTTTAACCCTCTTAGTGAAGGCAGATAACCCAACTTCTTTTTCTCCCTCCTGGAGAAGGTAGAGAACCTCAAAGAATTAACTTAGAAGCCTCTCTTCTCAAGAGAAAACATTAAGAACTCACAAGGCCATAGGAGGAGCAAAGGTGCTTAGCTAGCTTAGATGAACTGCATGATACCCTCACACTAATTCTCCCTTATGCTCAACCTCACCTTCTCCTTCCTCTAAAACCCTAGATCTCTCTCAAAATCTTCTCTCTTAGAGTTCCTTCAGTAGTCATTCCATCCTCTCTAATAATAAGAAATTCTTTAAATATTGCTTAAATATTAGGCTTCAAGAAACCCTAAAAATTCAAGTTGGTTATCTCTATTTATACAGTATGATTAGAATTCATACAGTATGATTAGAATTCATACAGTACGATCAATTCCAAAATTAGATCCATCTAACATGATGAAAACAGTCATTCGATGAACTATTCAAATTTTTAAACATATCATATTATATAATCTATTTAATTTCTCTGCATTCGTACATGAAAATCTATGGGATGATTGAAAACCATCTCTATCAATCATCCCGTAGTGCTCTCATCATATAATACGGTTAGTTGATTTCAATTGGATTGGGAAGTACGATGTGAATATCGAACATTATAATTAGTTCAAAAATCAGGGTTTTGTTTAGTAAGATCTTTAGGATGACCACATTTTATCTTTTTCAATCATACGGTATGATCAAGTTTATACAGTGTGATCTGCTATAATAAATTAAACCATGATTTCATTGACTATCTATAAGGGATAATTTAAGTAAGATTTCAAAATTTTGTACAATATTTTTTTTTAGGGGAAACCCACAGAGGGGCCTTCGTGTTCATATAATTAGAAAATTATAAGATCCTTAAAGGGACCTCATGCTTTACTACCGCTCAAAAGAGCTACAAGCCAAAAAACAAAATCCTAAAAGCTTAAGGTCCCTGCTAAGCCAATATACAATAAGACCTAGATACATTCTATGGTGCTCAAGGCTGGACACCCAAATAATAGGGAGACAATCCAAATCAGCACTCAGCATAAGCTCCCTGATCCAAAACTGAATGAAGGAAAAAGCTACACAAAACGGATCCTACAAAACAAAGAAAGGAAAAGTACCCAAAAAATAGAACAAAAAGGGACAAATACAAGGAGAAGAAGAGTACCACCCATAAAAAAGGTTTAATGTCTTCCTACAAGAAATCAACAACAAGTTAGTATAGCAAAAAAATAGACTAAAGAGAAGCATTAAAAATAGCCCAAATCCAACCTCTCAACACTCCAGAATACACCAGCATCCACCAACATAAGTAATACCAACTCCCTATTTTACCAGAGAAAATGTGAATCACCCCAGGGAACAACTAAAGAGCACAACCCCCAAAATACCCAACAGCAAAACCACATATAACAATCAATAAAATAAGGAGAAGATACCATCTAGAATCAAACTGGATAAACATAGAATCCAACAAATACCAAAAGAAACAAAAATATAAACCAAAGATACTCATAGAAATCCAATTTAAGGAATAGATACCATCAGTGATTGGACTAGAGGAGCTCAGGATACAAAACAACAAGCTACATATAATTAGTTCAAAATATTAATTTTTGAATTCTTACTTAATTTATCTAGCGGCTAGGGTTTATGGATTGAAATAAATTATATAGTATGATATGCATCGTACAGTTCAATTAGTTCAATACCATTAATTATTCAATTAGATGTCACGACTATTTTCAAAATAAATTATCATACAGTATGATTGTAAGTTTTACAATATGATTAGTGTAAAAATTTTTAACTTTAAATTTTCTCATTCCCCGCTTTGTGTGCATGATCACCCAATTGCATACACTCTTATGTGGCCAGACTCATGAAATAGAAAATAAAAAAATTAAAAGTATAATCTATTTTACTTGACATCCTATTCTATCAAATCTTGAGTTTCAAGTAACCTTGAGTAATGTATATTTTACCTATAATGTTAGTGCTCAAAAATTAAAAAATATCCAAAATATCAACTGAGAGAACTAACAATTTAACAAATAATGTTTGTATCATCAAAATCACAACGTAGGGATACTTGATTGCAACATTATTTGCACTTCATGCAAATAGTCCACCTTAGTATGCATACATAGTCAATTTTATTATAAGTGGTATACTTCCTTATGATTTAAATCCTAGTCAAAAGAAGAAATTTATACATGATTATATATTGTAATTTTGGGATGAACCTTATTTATTTAAATCTTGCAATGATCAAAATATGAGAAGATGTGTTCCAGAAGAAGAAATATGGTCAATCATTAAGGAGTGTCAGGATTCGCATTATCGAGGACATTTTAAAGGATTTAGAACAACTTCTATAATTTTTCAAGCAGGATTATTTTGGAAATGTGATCAATGCCAAAGATTAGGAAATATTACAAATATTAATGAAATGCCATTGAACTATGTTCTAGAAATAGAAATATTTGATCTTTAGGGATTATACTTTACAGGACCTTATATGTCATCTAATGGAAATTAATATATTCTTATTATTGTGGATTATGTTTCAAAATAGATTAAAGGTGTGGCAACTTCTAAAATTGATGCTCAAACTTCGATCAAGTTTTTAAAGAAATATATTTTCTCAAAACTTGGAAAACCAAAAATTTTAATTAGTGATAGAGGAAATCATTTTTGCAATAAAAAAAAAAGTAGAAATGCTCTTAAAGAAATATGGAGTCTATTAGAGGGTAGCAATTGCTTATCATCCTCAAACTAGTGGTTAGGTTGAGATTAGTAATAGGGAGATTAAGAGAATCTATAAAAAATGGTCAATTCAAATAGAGAAGATTGGATGCTTAAGTTAGACAATGCATTATGGGCTTATGGAACTGCTTATAAGACTCCAATTGATATGACTCCCTACAAATTAATTATGGAAAGGCCTGCCACCTTTCTATGGAATTAGAGCAGAAAGCCTTCTGGGCAGTTAAAGAATTAAATTATAATTTTAAAACTAAAAAAAAAGATTGATGCAGTTGGGTAAACTGTAAGAGGTTGGAAATGAAACCTATGAAAATGCAAGGATTTAGATAGCAAAGATTAAAAAATGGCATGAAATTAAGCTTCTTAGGAAATAATTCACCCATAGAAATGATGTTTTACTATTTGATTCTAAACTTAAGTTATTTACTAGAAAATTAATTTCAAGATGGTATGGACCATTCACTATGGTAAGAATATTTCCTTATGGAATGTGGAAACTAAGGATAAAAAAGTCTACATACTTTTAAAGTGAATGGCCACAAACTGAAGCATTATTTAGAGAGGCATATTAATCAATTGTGAAATATAACTAAATTGGTTCATCATAAAATAAAATAACTTATATAGTTTGGCTGAAGGCTTTAAACTTAGCGCTTCTGGGAGGCAACCTTATTGATGTTATCTTTATGGTGCTTAATGCGCTAGTTATCATGTACCCTGTGTTATAATATTAATGTTAAGTTATCAGATATTTTATATGCTTTTTATTCATCATATAAAAGTACGTGCAGTGTTAATTATTGTTGTGTACCTTTTATTTACATGTTAATGAAGTTTCCCTTATGCTTACTATAAATTTCATTAAATTTTTTGTATTCTCATTACTTAATTAACCTTATTAAAAATAATAATTAAAATTTTCATAAAATTAGAATAATAATAAAATCCTAGTTTATAGTTTAAATGAACACTAATTATACTTCATAGGGGGGAAAAACTAATGATTAACTAATTTAGGGTATTTGGGAGGATGTTAGTCTCAATAAGATTCCTCCTTTATTTATGTCTATATTAAAGGAGGAATCTATAGTTTGAGCTTAGTTTCTTTGTAATAGCTCCTTTTTTCTTTCTTCAATGCTATTAGAAGCATTTTCCTTCAAAAAAAAAAACTAATTTAGGGTATTTAAGTTATTGCTTTAACTTGAAATTATAAGTTAAGCCTTCGTAAATTAATTTTTGAAATAAAGATGAAAAATTAGAATAACTATAGTAAAAATACTAATTTTCAACAGAATTTTTAGCAGAAATAATTATGTCAGAAATTTTGACAATTTTCTGGTAGATTTCCAAATTCCAACAGATTACCGGCATATTTTTGATGAATTTATTACTAGTGAATTTTTGGCAGATTTTAGATTTTTTTTTTTTTTGGAAAATTAATTATTATAAATACTTAAAATTATACATTTTGCTAAATTAAATGTTATTAAACTAAAATAATAAAAAAGTTTTAACAATTATCATTATATTAATTTAACTAATTATAATGAATTTTTTATTAAATATAATAGTATTAAAAATAATTATGTATTAAAAATTATTATTACAAAAATATAATTTAAATAAAAAAATGCAATTGAAATGACTTTTTATGCATCCAAGCTCATTGGATAAACTATAGTTTGAAGTGGGCGAGGTTCGAACCCCACGCAGCACTTGCGGGGGGGATGCGTGAGTAGGTTTTTAAGAAGGCTTGGTTGACGGGCCGATAGAGTGCACGCGGGTTCAGCGGCCTATGTAGTTAGTAGGTCGGCCCAGTTCATATCAGGGTGGTGGCTGTAGGCCCAATTTACGAGTAGGAAGCAGGTCTGCTCTGGCTAAATTATAAAAAAAAATTATTTTTTTTCTAAGCAATTTTCGAGTAAAATCTGCCAAAAAAATTTTGGCTTAATTTTTTTGATGGATTTTATTTTCTAATGTGTGATTTACCGTTAGATATATAAATTACTAATGGATTTTAGTCATTTTTTTGCCCAAATGGCTATCGAAAAATAATGATTTTCTTGTAGTGAAATAAAGATTCGATTTAAATAAATTAAAATTAGAAATCATAAGTAAATCAAATTTGAAATTGGTAATCTTATTAAATCTTTATACAAAACTCATTAAGATTGGATAAAAAGGTTAAATAAAAAATTGATATTCAAAATCATTAACTATGTACTCTATAAAAAGCTATGAAAATGTTCTAAAAAGAAGAAAAAAAAAAGAAAAG
This sequence comes from Dendrobium nobile, assembly GCA_022539455.1. Classification (NCBI taxonomy): domain Eukaryota; kingdom Viridiplantae; phylum Streptophyta; class Magnoliopsida; order Asparagales; family Orchidaceae; genus Dendrobium; species Dendrobium nobile. The sequence goes on along the minus strand of CM039729.1, from coordinate 44,366,083 downwards.
TATATTCAAATGTAGAATCTGATTAAATTCTTATACTTAAACTCATAAAGAATAAAAGAAGAAAATCAGTACAAATGATGGTGAACTTAGGAAATTTTAATTTTAACTACAAACATACTTAATCATTAAAACTAAGTCTTTCACTTTAAAATTCCAAAAATTAATAATTAAATTTAAAACCTTTAGATTCAAATTTAGTAATAATAAGAATGCCATATTAGTGTAATTATTAGTATTTTTTTTAAATTATAATTATAACATTGTTCATTATTACTACTTCTAGACTATAATGTATTATTCTATATATTAGTTTTTGCCTTGGTTAATCATTTAATTATAATTACAAAAAAAAATTATTTTTGCATGAGGACAAGCAATAGTTTAAGCTGGGGAGAATTTGATAAGTGTAAATAATGTGTATTTTATGTGTTATATTTTTAGTAAAAATATGTTATTTTAGTTATGATATACAAGAAAAATGTAACCAAAGGCATAAAATTCTAAGTATCATCGAACGCCATGGTAGCGACACGAATCAGCACTGTTGCGCCTTCAAGGACAGAGCTGGAGCGTTACAAGTGGGACATGGCGGCGTCGACTTCTCTGTTGGGCAGCACCATAGTGGTCAAATATCAACTTTGTAGCATTGAGTTCTTTGTCATCCAGTGCAGCTGCATCACAATCCATAATGTTGCGGATCTATGGCTTATGATTTTGATGATAGCAAACATTCTTTTTCTCTATGACTGCTTTCTACTAACGTTTCAGGTTCACACTATCAGACTGCAATCTGGAACCAGCTCAAGATTGGGTAGACTAGGCCTGTGTCAGTTTGTAATCTTTTTCCTTTCTTGAGTCTATTGTATTTGGTGTGGCATATGATGATTTGTATCTTGGAAGATTTTCTATTGTGCCCTAAAAGTTTTTTATTTTTGGTAACATCGTCTGGGACGATATTTATATGGTCCTGGACGATCTGACAAAAGTAGAAATCCTAATTAGGGCATCCTCTTTAAAGCAGCCGTCTTTATACAAAACACATCGTCCTGGACGATTTTGTATCGGCCAGGACGATCGGCTCAATACAGCAAGAATCAGCCGCCAGATCTACTTAGGAAAATCTTATTTTTGGACATCGTCCCGGTGGATCGTCCTGGACTATAAAATATCGTCCCGGTCGATCCAGAGCAATTTTTCCAAAATTTCTCAAGCAGTTTTGGAAAGCATTTAATGGGGATTTCATCCAGGCCGATCGCAAGATCGTCCGGGATGATTAGACATCGTCCAACTTCATTTCAGGGCGATATTCAGGACGATTTTCCTCATATTTGTGCTAATTGGCCAGGACGATTTGGATATCGTCCTGGATGATAATGGCGGCAACTTGCATTAATGAGCTCGTTTTGAGAGCCTCTATTTAAGCTATGGCAAGGCACTTTGTAAGTGTCTTTGGCAGCCATTGTAGCTTCGTTCTTGTGGGGGAAACTTGAAGAGAGAGCTTGAAATGGAGAGAGGAAAGGGTGGAGTTTGAGAGGGAGAAGATCCTGTGAGGGGGAGGAACTCAAGGGAGTGTGGTGGGGGATCCACACAGTTGCTCCGGCGAACTCGCACCTAAGTACCATCGGATTTAAGGCTTGTCTCGAGGTAAGTTCACCAAAGAAGAAGATCTCTTTGGTGTCAAAGGACCCAGCGACTCCGCCGCACCGGGGAAGGTGGAAGTGATTTTGTAAGGGCTTCTCCGCCTAGCTATGGGGGCTAAAGGAGATACACTTGTTTTAGTGCAATACTTGGAGGGTGCCTCCAAGGAGTGGACGTAGGTCAAGGTTTGACCGAACCACTATAAATCCGGTGTGTTATTTTCTTATTATCGCTTCCGCATTTATTTTTCTTCCGCACTTTATTTGTGGTGATTTTGGTTGGAGTTTTATCTTTGGTTTTAAGTTTTTCCAATTTACCACTCTTCTTTATTTAGCCTTGGGACTAAGTTCAAGAGAGCCTAACATCCCTAACGAACTTTCAAGTGGTATCTGAGTGGTTTTCATAAAATAAGTTTTTAAAAGCTTTTGAATTTCGATTCATGGCTAATTTTTCAAATCGTAATGTTGTGGAAGGTTATTCAATCACCAGACCTCCTTTATTTGAAAATATGTCATTTGATTTTTGGAAACCTCGCATGTCTATTTTCTTGCAATCGATTGATTTTCGCATGTGGCATATGATTTTAACTGGTTATTCATCACCATCACGATTTGTTAATGGAGTTAAAATTGATATTCTTTTTAGTCAATGGAATAGGGAAGAACAACTTAATGCTCAATTAAATGCAAAATCTTTAAATTGCTTTTTATGTGCCTTAAATTTTGATGATTTTATGTTAGTATCCACGTGCACTATCGGTAAGAAAGTTTGGGATAAATTGCACACCATATACGAAGGCACTAGTGAAATCAAGCAATCCAAGTTGAATTTGTTAATGCATGATTTTGAACTATTTTCCATGAAACCTTTTGAAACGATCTCAGACATGTATACCAGATTCATTCAAATTTTAAACTCATTGCATGCTTTAGGAAAAGATTTTTCAAATTTTGAAAAAGTAAATAAAATTCTTCGTTGTTTACTTGAAAAATTTGATGTCAAAGTTGTTGCTATTTGTGAATCAAAATATTTGAATGATTATTCTATTGATAATTTGATTGGCTCACTCATTGCCTACGAGCAAGGTTTGGGTCAAAAACTTTTGGATGCAGGTGAAACGATCGTTCTAAAAGCTGAAGATACGGAAAGAGGAAGCTTAGTTGGTGACGATAGCAATGACTTGTCAAGCAAATCACAAAGCTCACCAAAGCATAAGCCAAAGTGGAAAAAAGGTAAAAATGGTAAGGATGTTAATATTTCCTCTGACATTATTTGTTTTCGATGTAGGAAACCTGGACATATGAAAAATGAGTGCCCTAATTTAAGAATTCTTCCTACGAAAGAAAAGGGCAAGGCAAAACAAACTTTGAACTGGGGAAATAATGAAAGGCAAAAAATCTCATGGGCAGATCTGGTCTCTGAAGCATCGGACCAGGAGAGAGATAATGGTTAAGAGCCGTTCGTGTTTTTAGTGTTGTGTTTTTGTGTTTTTCTTTTTTTTGGGTTTTTTAGTTTTGTTTATTCTTTGAAATTTTGTTTTCGTGAAATTTTTTTTTAAATCAACACACACATTCACTTTTCTAAAAATGAAAAATCTACTAAATACTTTTTCTTGAAATATTTGGTAAGTTGTATTTGACTTCTCTAAAATAGTAAGAGGAAGGCAACTCATGATTTTGTTTTTCTTTCTCTCTTCTAAAAGAGGTTATTTTACTTTTGATTCAAAATCTTCATCATATTTTAAATTGGATTTTGAAACTATTTTTTTTATCTCCCTACATTTTTTCTATCTCATAAAAATCTTTTGCAAGATTATTGAATCCACCTTAAAATTTTTTTAATCAAGTTGTTCGTGTTGTTAATAATTTGGGTTTACTTTTGTTTTGAAAATATAAGAAAGAAAGCATATTTTTTGAAAATAAAAAAAAAAAGTGGCCAATGATGCCAAACCAAAAGATGCACAATGATGCCAAATTGAAAAAAATAATACACAAAGTGTATTGAAAATCAAAAGATGTTTAAAGAGCCATTCAAGTGATAAAGGGCATAAAATGAGCCCACAAAAAAAATATGCTTATTTTTTTTCTTATACTACTAAAAACTTAAGAAAATCCTTGATATATTTAAAACTTGTGCTTGAAAATTTTGTTTCCTGATTCAGCAATTCATGCATTGACCTTCTATTAGATATGTTTTATGAAAGGAGTTTTGAAAAATTAATGTTTCTTCTTCCCATTTATTCCTTGATTTGAATATTGGATTAAAAAGTTTTTGAGCCTTTAAAAGAACGAGTTTGGATTATCAAATTATGAATTTCTAACCTTTTCTGGGCTATGCGTTGTCAAATCCGATTTTACTATGATTTTGATTAAAACTAAGAGGTAACTTTCTCATTTTAAAAATATTTGTTTTTTCACTAGATCAGAAAACATTTTTTGTCTTTTGTTTTATTTTTTTGTTTGTGCCTCCTCTTTTTTTGATAATGTCAAAGGGGGAGAACGTATTGTTGAATTTTCGTATTGTTATCATGTTTGTATCTTGTTTTCAAAAAATTAAAAACAACAAAAATATTTTCATCTCCCCTATTTTTTTAAATGTGTTATTCTAGTGAGGGGGAGATTAGGAGAAATTGCTTTCCTTTGAAAATTCAAATTTTAGGAGAAATTGCTTTCTTTTGAAAATTCAAATTAAATTGTTTGCCATCATCAAAAAGGGGGAGATTGTTGCGGATCTATGGCTTATGATTTTGATGATAACAAACATTTTTTTTCTCTATGACTGCTTTCTACTAACGTTTCAGGTCTACACTATCAGACTGCAATCTGGAACCAGCTCAAGATTGGGTAAACTAGGCCTGTGTCAGTTTGTAATCTTTTTTCTTTCTTGAGTCTATTGTATTTGGTGTGGCATATGATGATTTGTATCTTGGAAGATTTTCAATTGTGCCCTAAAAGTTTTCTATTTTTGGTAATATCGTCTGGGACGATATTTATATCGTCCTGGACGATCTGACAAAAGTAGAAATCCTAATTAGGGCATCCTCTTTAAAGCAGCCGTCTTTATGCAAAACACATCGTCCTGGACGATTTTGTATCGGCCAGGACGATCGGCTCAATACAGCAAGAATCAGCCACCAGATCTACTTAGGAAAATCTTATTTTTGGACATCATCCCGGTGGATCGTCCTGGACTATAAAATATCATCCCGGACGATCCAGAGCAATTTTTCCAAAATTTCTCAAGCAGTTTTGGAAAGCATTTAATGGGGATTTCGTCCAAGCCGATCGCAAGATCGTCCGGGACGATTAGACATCGTCCAGCTTCATTTCAGGGCGATATTCAGGACAATTTTCCTCATATTTGTGCTAATCGGCCAGGACGATTTGGATATCGTCCTGGACGATAATGGTGGCAACTTGCATTAATGAGCTCTTTTTGAGAGCCTCTATTTAAGCTATGGCAAGGCACTTTATAAGTGTCTTTGGCAGCCATTGTAGCTTCGTTCTTGTGGGGGAAACTTGAAGAGAGAGCTTGAAAGGGAGAGAGGAAAGGGCGGAGTTTGAGAGGGAGAAGATCCTGTGAGGGGGAGGAACTCAAGGGAGTGTGGTGGGGGATCCACACGGTTGCTCCGGCGAACTCGCACCTAAGTACCATCGGATTCAAGGCTTGTCTCGAGGTAAGTTCACCAAAGAAGAAGATCTCTTTGGTGTCAAAGGACCCGGCGACTCCGCCGCACCGGGGATGGTGGAAGTGATTTTGTAAGGGCTTCTCCGCCTAGCTGTGGGGGCTAAAGGAGAGACACTTGTTTTAGTGCAATACTTGGAGGGTGCCTCCAAGGAGTGGACGTAGGTCAAGGTTTGACCGAACCACTATAAATCCGGTGTGTTCTTTTCTTATTATCGCTTCCGCATTTATTTTTCTTCCGCACTTTGTTTGTGGTGATTTTGGTTGGAGTTTTATCTTTGGTTTTAAGTTTTTCCAATTTACCACTCTTCTTTATTTATCCTTGGGACTAAGTTCAAGAGAGCCTAACATCCCTAACGAACTTTCACATAATGCCTCATTTCCAAAATTGCCCTTCAAGTATCGCAACTTTTGAATGTTAGTAGTGCCATGGCATAGCAATTATAATTTCCTAGGGACACAACCTACCATTCAAACAACGTAACTGTTCACTAAGTAACTGATCTACATCAGCAAGCACTGTGGTAGAAACCATATCAACAATGCAGCGACATTAGTTCAAATGTTAGACACAGCGGTGCTGATTTTTGTAGCACCAAAGTTCAAGATACTTATTTTGTGTTTTCCTGTAAATAGTCACTGTGTTATGTTTGTATAGGAGTTTAATCACTTAGATAAATTCAGTATAATTTAGAGTGCTTCTCTGAAATTTCATTAGGAAGACAACTAAGGGAATTTAGAAAAGTTTTTGATACCATCACTAAAGTGTTTGGATTATGTTTGCAATTCTGATGATATTTATCTGTTATATTTTCTTTCTACCATGCTATTAATGAAAATGAGTTTGCTTTAATTCTACTCCATGTCTGGTTAAATTCTATAGTATTGGATTGATGATGTAAATATCATATATATTAATAATGAGTCTCTTATTCCTTAAATGATTAAAAAGATATTTTTAATATTACCATATTTTAATTTAATGCATATAGTGGACATATGTGTAGTTAAAAGTAGGTGTAATTTGGAGCCTCGAAGGAGGGAAGTAGGTATAATTATAAATATTGAATTAATATGTGTCATGTCTAAGCATTAGGTATGAAATGTACTAAATTCTTAAGGAGATAATATACTTTAGGATGTCAATAAACATCCTTTGTTCCTATAAGCATGACAGAGATTTATGGATGTGTATGCTTTGAATAACATCACAACTAAAAGAGATTCATTAAGAAAATTATGTTATTTATATTTATCAATCTAAAATATTATGTACATATAGTGTATTCATTATCTTTATCTAATTTTATTAAAGTGATTGAATTTCCATAACATCAATTTTATTCAGTAGGATAATTTTTTTTTAATTCTAGTAGATAATACTAGTGTTTGCAAGTGAGCACATCTTACTCATGGGATTGATACTTTACTCTATTAATGTATTATTAGATTTGGCATGTATACTTATGTATATTAAGTGGAGATTTAATAATTTTTTATATTAAAGAAAACCTAAGCATTTTTAGGGAATGATAGAGCCCTAAATCATATCACAATTTTATAGATTGCTACATAGTAAAACCCATCACTCTACTCATGTAATCTCTACATTCATCTTTCCTTAAAATTTCTCTTTATATTATCCAATATACCATCTCTTAGCTTCTCACTCAAATAGAAACACTCATAATGGTACTTTCTTATTCTCTATATACAACATACTATCAATTATCTTCTCTATCCTTAGTAGTCAATCTTCTTTTTCATGTGGCTTTATAGCTCCCTTGAATAGCAGGGCTTCTACTTGTGGAACAACTAAAAATTTTTATCATCTTTAATCTCTTTGCTCCAAATTTGTATGTTATATGCATCACTCATCCATTGTGCTATCAAATTGGCAAACTGGGTCACATTATAAAAACTCATTGGGCCAACTGCACTATATTCATTTTCACTTCAGATGGATCCATTGCATTCAGTATAGTTCTCTTTTATATCAAATTAGAATTTAATCATTATATACATGGAATTAATGCAATGAAAATAAATTGTAATGTTACACATTTCAATCTATATCAATCATTTCTTATAGCTCTGGTTATAATTCAATTCTTCCAAAGAACTTTTATTATGATACTAATTATAACACTTTAAAGTCTAACTTAAGAATAATTATCCATTTATCTATTAATTAATAAAACATAACTTTTATAAATTTAATAATATAAATTAATTTAGTGGAAGTAACTAAAAATCAGATACATCAAAATATAAAATAACATTCATCCCTTAAAATTCATATACATAAGCCAAGAGATCAATCATTACATTATTTTAACTTTTAAGCTCTCGACTATCAAGAAAATAATACTAAAGAAAATGCAGAAAAAAATAAAACATGCCTCACTCACCTGTATCTTGACCTTTCATGAAAATATTAAAAATCAAATAATGAGCTAACAACTCAGTAGGTTACTAAAACCTATAACTGAAATCAATGCAAGACAATAAAAATAGTATGCATGTAGTCATTCAATCATTATTAATATAAATATATAATTATAAGAATATATAAAATTAATGAAATATTAATATGTCATATGATCAATAAATATAAGTACAATAATATATCTTAAGATCAAGCTGATTGTCTAGGACTATTTTAATTATCATCTAATTCGATTAGTTCAAGATACTTTGAATAACATCCCGTATGATTGGAGTTGAAAAATTATCTTCCCATGCAGGAATCGGGTCATATAATATGATTGGTCCAATCGTCTTGTATGATCTGTATAGATCAATTAATTTATAATTGTCCCCTAATCACAGGATTAATTTATGCAAGATTTAATCATATAGTACCGTGTGGTACCTATCATACATTATGTTTAGTATAAAATTTGAATTTCAAAATATTGCCTAAATTATGATTGGTGGCTGGGATCCTGATTTTAACTAATCATCCAGTATGATATTCATTATAGTATGATTAGTTTAACTTTCATTAATTATTATAATTAGCCATTTTAATGATTTTTTGATTAGTTGATCATACAGTGCAATATGGATCATACAGTACGATTAGTTCAAAAAAGTCAACTTCTGATATTGTCTCTAACTCACTCTCTTGAGTGTGTGTGTGTGTGTGTGTGTGTACATGATTATCAAGCATAGTATCCAACAAATACATGATTCGATTAAAAAAAAAGTAAAAATACATAAGAATTGAAAATACAGACATTTGACAACATACTTAACCCTAGTCTACCTAATCTTGAGCTGATCAAACTTACAAATGTATGATGGACCAGTAATGTTAGTGCATGGGAAAAAATAGAAATGCAATAATAGCAATTAATATGAGATAGCATAATAAGGAATCTAAAAATATTTATTACCATCAAAATCATAGGACTTGGGTCCAGATTTGCAATGATCTCCTCCCTTTTCATGATGGCAAATATTATTGATAAATAACTCAACTATATCTTTGTTATTTCTTGAACTCCCCCTTACTAGGTGAGTCTTTCAAAAATAGGGAGGGCTTTTTTTATAAATAAAATAATGCATAAATAAAGAACACATAAATAATAGAAAATGAAAAGATAAAATAGTGAATTAATCATTCCAATATAGAGTATACCCAACCAACAATAAACTACTTCCCCTTTTGACATCAAAAAAAGGAGGAAAGAAAGAAATTAAAGATGCTAAAATAAAAACATATATTATAAAGCAGAGATACAAAAATAATACAAACACAAGTACTAACACAAAATAAACTAAAAGTTTGAACAATCTTGATAAGGTGGAGTTGGTGGTCGTGGTTGGAAGAATCAGTGGATTGAAGCAAAATTTTCTCAAAACCAAGCCATTTCATTTTCATGCTATTGGTGCATTTATGTTATGAATGTATCAAAATGAGCCTCCCATTGGTCAAACATCTAAACCACCATATCATATTGAGATTACTAATGGACAGGTGCTTGTGCTTGAACTTGTGTTGGTTCTTATCCTCCTTCTGCCTCCTCTTACTCATGGTCACAGCAGTGAACATTACAGCAATGGGCACTATGAAGGATGAGGAAGGAGCTATAGGAATATAATGTTGGGAGATGATCTAGTGGAGCAGGGAATTGGAAGTCGTATTTGGATTCAAGGACAAAGGCAATTATGTGATCTAAGGTAAGATTTGGCTTTATTTTATGTCTAGCATCTCTAATGCAAGTTAGATTCTCAATGTATCAAATAACTAAGTCAGTTTAAATTTTAGACATTATGCGTAGGTGGTTAGGGATAGAAGAGGTGTGATATTGATTTGATCCCTAGCTTTTGGAATTATAGAGTTGCAAAGGATATTCTGAATAATTCTTTCATCTTGCACTAAGGTATTTTCATGAGTAATGAGGTGTCTAATATTTGATTCCCAAAGGGTAGTATTAGCCAGGGTCCAGTCATAATCAGAGTTAGATTCTATAAGGTGGATTTTTTTGCTTCAAGTGGAAAGGTGGAGGAATCATGAAATTCTTGAAATGTAATTTCAACAGGTCTCCTATTTACATAAGATTGGAGGGTAGTACCTTCACTGTTAATATGAATACTAGCAAAGAATTCAAAAATGATTTTAGAATTGAACAGGTAGGCGAGAGTAAGAATGAATGGGAGAGTGGTGCAGGAAAAAGGATTGAGTACCTGGAAGTTGAGAACTTCCTGATTTATGGTTTTAAAAGGGGTGATCCCAATAGTTTTATAATAATTCTAAGTCTCTTTGTCAGCTACTTCAACAATCTGAGGATCCATGGATCATTAGAAGGAATTTTTGAAGAGGGCTCATGAACGCTTTCCTCTAGCCATTTTAAGGATTAAGATCTTAGAGAAGAGAGGAAGAACAGTGGAATAAGAATTGAGTGAAAAAGAAAAAGACTAGATTTCCCTTTCCTTAAATAGATTGGCCATATCATATAATATGATAGATATATCATACAATATGATCTAGTGCAATCATTTTTATCTAGTCTGATTAGTCAAAAAGTTTGTCTTATCATACAGTACAATCAGAATCGTACTGGACAATTAGAGAGAATATGTCAGTCCTGAGGCGTCAGCTGGGATGATCGTTGACTGGTCAGATCATCCTGTATGAATAGGCGTTCGTATAATAAGAAACGATATTAAATATCATATTGACCAAATTCAATTCATCCAATGTTTATTTGCCACATGTATCGTATAGGATGAAGTAGATGTTAGTACAGTACGGCCACTAATGATTGATCAATCTGAGCCGTTAGATATGCTATGAGTAATGATTTTGTATTTTTTTAATATCATATACTATGATGTGGAATCATACAGTACCATGTGAATAAAATTCATAAAATGGTGTGTAATGATCATAAAAGCTTTATAAACAAAATATAAAATAAATCACATAAACAAAAGCAATAATACAAACAATCATAAAACAAATTCAAAAGAAAAACACATAAAAACTTTTTTTTTTTTTTTTTACAATTTCAAATCATCATGATTTAAGCATGAATATATATAACACCTAATCTAGTCCTTAAGGTGATAAAGATTTCAAAAGCTAGGGTTTTGTAAATATATCTGCCAATTAATTTTCAATAGCTACATGATGTAGCTCTATTTTCTTTTTGTCATATAGTATCTGAAAAAATGATGCCTAATGTCTATGTGTTTGGTCCTTGAATGTTGGATTGGATTCTTTGATATGCAAATGGCACTAGTGTTATCACACATAATTTGAATGGTTCCTACAGGTAGTCCACGGCCTAGGATTTGTTACTTTAACCATAATAGTTGTGCAAAACAGCTCCCTACAACTATGTATTCTACTTTAGTAGTACATAGGGCTACCGAATTTTATTTATATTAGATCAGGAGACTAAAAATTATCCTATGAATTGGCAAGTTTCAGAAGTCCTTTTCGTATCAGCTCAACAACCTGCAAAGTCTGAATTAGAATATCTTATAATTTCGAAAGAGTTTTTATGTCTTGGATACCATATTCCTGAGTTTTGGGTTCCTAGAATATATCTAAGAATTCTTTTAACATCACTCAAATGAGATTCTTTAGGGTCAGCTTAAAATCTAGCATAAAGAAAAATATTAAATATGATATCAGGTCTACTAGCATTCAAGTGAAGGAGTGATCCAATTATCTCTCTATACTTCTTCTAATCAATTGATTTTCTATTTAGATCCTTATATAATTGAATAATAGAGCTCATGGGAGTATTTATTACCTTAGCATTATCAATTTCATATTTCTTAAGGATATCCTTAATATATTTTGATTGACTAAAGAATGTTCCATCATCCTTTTATTTTATACTAAATCAAAGGAAATAGTTAAGCTCTTCCATCATACTCATTTCAAACTCCTCTCATAATTTTTGAGAATTTATCATAAAAATTTTTATTTGTATATCCAAATCGTATATCATCAACATAGACTTGAACTATAAGTAGGCCTTCTCATTTTATCTTTAAAAATAGGGAAGTGTCAACACTACCCTTAATAAAATCTCTATCTAAAAGGAATGTGCTCAGCCTTTTATACCAGCCTCTAGGTGCTTTCTTCCACCCATATAAAGCATTCTTTATTTTGCATATATGAATACAAAATTTAGAGTTTTCAAAACCCGGGGGTTGCTCAACATGTACATCATATTTAATTACCCCATTTAGGAAGGAACTTTTAACATCCATTTGATATAGCTTAAATCCATTAAAGAAAGTAAAGGCTAATATACTCTGATGGCTTCTAGTCTAGTTAATGGGGAAAAAAATCTTTTTAAAGTCAATCTCTTCAATCTTATTGTACCCCTTAGCTACTATCTAGTCTTATTTCTCATTACTATGCAAGAGTCAATCATTTTATTCTTAAGAGCCCATTTGGTCCCTACAACACTCTAGTCTTTAGGTCTACTCACCAACTCCCAAACATCATTCCTAATAAATTAATTCAACTCTTCTTACATTTCTAGGATCCATAATTCATCAAAGAAGGCTTGATCTATGTTGTTGGGTTCTATCGTGGAGATAAATGCAGAATGACTAACCTCATTCCTAAGTTCATGCCTAATTGTAAGACCTTTTTATGGGTATCCTAAAATCAATTCTTTAGGATGACTAGATGAGTATCTCTATTCTTTAGATAACAAATCCTAAAGTTCTACTCTATCTCCTAGGTCAATGGCTTCTACCCCTTGGATTACCTTTACTTCTTCTTCTAGTATAGATTCAGATGTCCTATCTGATTCATCAAACACAATATGGGTAAACTCTTATACTACTAAGATCCTCCTTTTAAGGATTTTATAGGCCTTACCTATTAATAAATAACCTATAAAGAGTCCTTCATCAGATTTGGGATCAAATTTCCCTAAGGGTGATTTTTTTATTGATAATGATGAAACATATACACCCAAAGGCATGTAAGTGACAAAGATTTGTTGTCCTACCCTTAAGGAGTCCATATGGTGTCTTATATAGTTTGGATCGAACATTCACTCTATTCAAAACATAATAAGCAGTATTTATTGCATATACCCAGAAGTATCTAGGGAGAGATTATTCAGCTAGTATGGCCCTAGCAGCTTATTCAAAAGTTCTATTTTTTTCCTTTTAGCTATTTCATTCAGTTGAGGGGTCCAAGGGGTAGATAAGTTATGTTCTATCCCTATCTCTTGACAAAAAGATTCAAATTTCTCATTTTTAAACTGTCCACCATGATTATTATGAATGGTTGATATTTTACATCCTAATTTTCTTTGTATCCAGGTGGAGAAAGTTCTAAACTCTTCAAATGATTCAATTTTTTTGTGCTAAGAATTTAACCCAAGTGAATTTATAATAGTTATCAATGATTACAAAACCATATAACTTCCCTCCTAGGCTTGTAGTATTAACAGGTCCAAACAAGTCTATATTGAGAATTTCAAGTGGCCTAGAGGTGTTGATGTCCTTAATTGAATGAAATGAAGACTTAGTTGGCAAGTAGCGCATGGGTGGCCTTTAGTGAAGTCTAACTTAGGTATGCCTATAACTAGATTTTTTTGGATAACATTTCTAAGGGTCTTCATGCTTGCATGATATAGTCTTCTATGCCATAGTCAGTATTCATTAATTATAATTTTTAAACACAATGAATTAGAATATTAATGCAATTCAAATTAAGAATGTAAATGTTATTTATTCTTTTTCATTCTAAAATTAGTTTTCCACTTAAGCTAATCATGCATTTTGCTGAAAGAAACTTTATATCAAAACCTTTATCACATAATTGGCTAATGTTAAGTAGTTTATTCTTATGGTCATTAACTAATAAAACTTTGTTAATTATAAACTTGTTAGAATTGCCAATTATACCTGAACCAATCACATTCCTAGTGGTGTTGCCGCCCATTATTACCTTGAATCCTAACCTAGCCTCCACTCTGATGAACTGCTTCAAATCACCCATCATGTGCCTCGAGCATCCACTGTTTAGGTACAATATGCTCTCACTATGTATTTCATGAGATCACCCATACAAATCCATTTAAATATTAGATTTAGGAACCCAAGTGATTTTTAGTTCCACCTTATACATTGATGATAGAGATATTTTCATGTTATGATGTGATGCAAGTAATTTTTTCCCCCACACTAGATGTGTCCTATGGTAGATAGTATAAATGTGCGCTATGTGACCTAGCATGCCACAAGAGTAACACCTAGCACCAGGAAAAGGATTCACTAATTTATGTGGGTTATAGTTCTTCTTCCTAGGGTGTATGATACATGTTGTGATGAGTTATGCAACGATGCCAATGTAGGTAATGGTTTATTATTTAGAAGTGCATTGACTTTTGCTTTTAGAAATTCATTAGAACTTTTAGAGCTTGTCACTTCTAATTTCAATGCAAGCTCGCTACTATCTAATTGATATGTAAGTACTTCTAATTCCTTAAATGCCTTTCCAACTCAAGATGATTTTTTACCAAGGATTCATTTACATTAACTAATTCAACATGCTTCTTATTTAATGCATCATATTCATCAAGTAAAGATATGTGATCATTATCTAAAATAAAATGTTCAGTTATCAAACTAGTATGCTCTTTTTGCATATTAGAAAATTTAATGTTTAAGCTAGCATACATCTTCTTAAGTTTCCTATATGAATCATGATTTTTTTCTAAAATAATAAAAAATTCATCATATGAAAGTGCCTTGTGTCCTGTTCTTCGGCTTCCCAAATTTCCCCTTTTCTTCACCTTCTCCTTGACTAGGTGAGTCTTCAAGTTAGAGCAGTCTGTTAGGAGATGTCCTGGTTTCCTGCATTCAAAACATGTTTTTTCAAACAATGCTTTGGAATTTCTATTACTTTTACTTTGCTCGACTATTTTTGATGATGACTTTGCTTCCTCTTTAGAAAACTTTTGAACTAGCAGTCATCAAAGCAATGTTGTCATCCTCCTCCTCTACAGAATTATCACTAATTAAATCGTTCACTTTTAAAGCCATAATCTTCTCCTTCTTCTTATCACCTATATTATTTAGTCCTTGATTCATGCCTTACTCATAGGCAATAAGTGACCCAAGAAAATTATCAATAGAATATACATTTAAATCTTTTGATTTAGTAACTATAGTAATTTTAAAATCATACGCACAATACAAGCAACATAGAATTTTATTAAATTTTTCAGAGTTGGAGAGTTCTCTACCAATGCATGCAGGGATGTCATTATCTGTGTGAACCTAGTGTACATTTATGATACTAACTCACTAGGTTTCATGCAAAATAGTTTGTAATCATATAACAAAATATTTAATCTAGACTATTTTACTTCACTAGTTCCTTTATATATAATTTGCAGTCTATCTCATATTTTCTTTATAGTAGTGTAGGTTAATACACGCATATAGTCCTCAGATTTCAAAGCACATAAAATATAATTAAGATATTTAACATTTAACTAAGCAAATTATCTATCCTCTTGACTAAGGACTATCATTTTTCACACCATTAACAACACGTGACGGTAAAGAGTATCCAGATTGAATCATATGCCATATACCGAATCAATAAATTGTAAAAATGTAGACATATGGATTTTCAAAAATCAAAGGAAATATTCTCAAATAATGGTGGATGAGAAATAGAGTAACCTTCTATGGTGTTCATATTTTTGAAGTGTGTCATTGATCATTTTCCTCTAAGTTTTCTGAAAATACTATTTTGAAAACTGCTCTGATACCAATTAAAAATTTGATAAAGATGTTAAGCCTTAGTGAACTTATCCCTAGGCACACCAATAGGGGAATTGGTGAATTTAAAATCTAATTTCTTACTTCAAAAATAAAAATGATATTTTTGAATTTTTCAGTATTTGAAAAATAAGTAACAAATATCACTTAATGCGGAAGCAAAATGAATTTACTAAAACATCAAAAGAATGATGGTGATATTTTAATAATTAGAATAAAGCATTGATCATAATTATCACAAGCAATTATCATGAAATTAAAATGCACTAAGTAAAAGTGCAAGAATAAAAAAATAGAATAAAGACACCATAGATTTCTAGTGGTTCAGTCAAATAATGACCAACATCCACTCTCCGGACTCCACTTTGAGTAATGCACCATCACTATAGTGTCTCTCCTTTTACCCCGAAAGCAAGATAAAGAAGCCCTTACACAAATCACTTCCACGAAACCCAAAGCGACGGATTGATAAAAGCTTTGTTACCCAGATGACGTTAATGGACCTTCAATCATTTTCTCCCTCCTAAAAAAGTCAAAGAACCTTGAACTCCTTTATCACCCTCATATTGATGGCAGAGAACCACATCTTTGGGTTGAAGAATTTCTTCCTAGAGCCTCCCAAGAAACCTAAACAAACACTTGGAGGAACAAAGCAAGACACTTGCTTGGAGCAATAGTGTGAACCTCTCACATTACGTCTCCCTCACACATAAGCACTCTCTCTTCTTCTCAAAGCTCTCCTATATCTTCTTCTCAAAGCTCCCTCTCAGGAACACTCAGCAGTCAAAAGACTTGAAACAAGTCAATGAGGGAGATTAAATACAAGGCCTCACCTGAAGCCCTAAAATTGAATTTGGTGACTCTAATCGTATAGTACGATCATGGATACTCTAGTATAATTAGTTCAAAGTACTCATGTTAGTACTATATGAAGGGATATATGTTGTATGATCATTTCAAAGAATTGAGCTAATCATCAAGGATGATTTAGATCATCGTCCAGTATGATTAGTTCAAATGACTTATATTATCATCCCATACGATTAGCGATGATAAATTATTATCCCGTGTAATAATTGGGTCATACAGTATGATTAGTTCAATCGTCCTATATAATCTGTCTAAATTAATTAATCTATAATAATCTCCTAATCATATGAATAATTTAGACAAGATTTAATTACATAGTTATGTATGATATATATCATAAAATATTATTAATACAAATTTTGAATTTCAAAATATTGCTTAAAGTCTGATTGGCAGTTGGGATCCTGATTTCAATTGATCATCCTATATGATATTCATTGTATAGTACAATTAGTTCAATTGGCATTAATTATCATAATTAGCCATTTTAATAATTTTCTAATTAGTTGATCATATAGTACGATATGAATCATATGTATGATTAGTTTAGAAAATTTAACTTCTTATATTGTTACTAACTCGCTCCCTTTAGTGTTTGTATGCATGGTTACCAAACTTAGTATCCACCAAATACATGACTTGATTCAAGAAAAGTAAAACTATATAAGAATTGAAAATACAAACATTTCACGACATACTTTATCCTAGTCTACTCAATCTTGAGCTCATAAAACTTGTAATTGTATGATAAACCTGAAATGTTTGTGCACGGGAAAAACAAATATGCAATAATTGTAATTAACATGAGATAACATAGTAAGGAATCCAATAATATTTGTTTTCATCAAAATCATAGGACTTTGGTCTAGATTTTCATATATATATATATAGGGTTTATTGTAAACAAGAAAGGAATCCAGCTATCTGTAACATTTTTCTTATATCCAGTCATGTAGGCCAACCTTATGGGAATCAATCATATCACAAGTTATTTATATCAATTGACTTTCATATCAGAAGACAACACTTCCTGACCAACAGTATATTATATGATATCAATCAGTTGTGCTTCCTTTTTCATATCATTTAGGATTGCACCACAACTTTTATTTTAAAAGAAAGCTCATCGGCCCACACACCCATACATGATAACATATCTCCAACCAACGTGTATCAGTTAATGATTTCTAGCTAATATTTATTACATACATACATTTTGCAGTATATATAACATTATAAATATAAAATAATAAAATCAATTTTTAGTTCATTGTATCATATTAATGTACATAAAATTTATATATTAATCAAAATTAGTAAAATTTATAACAAAATATAGTGTACTCTTTTCAAATTTATGTATCCATAATAGTTATATTGTAACAAGTATGCATTTCATATACGCATATAAAAAGTTTTTAATAATTATTTCTCAAATTTCTAAATTTATCCAAATTACCCAGTTTAGAATATTTCCTCCATAATATAAAGTACCTAGAAAAAATCAATATATTTAGTCAAAATGCTCATATAGATGATATTTATCACATGCCAAAAGCTATGTACTGAAAGTTTGTTAAAAATCAAGATATCACAACTTTAACAAGTTTTGACTAAATTAAATACATAAAATATAAAATACATAAACTCATTGAAATCAAAGGTTGGGTAATGATAGTCTACCTTGAGACGAATAATTTTTTCCACATAACTGACTTGTAAAAATCACTCTATGACTTCTAAATCCAAACTTTTTTCTCTCCTCTTTTCTTCACATTTTTCTCTTTTTATTCTTTGTTAAATGAATTTGGGCTGGAAAAGATATATGAAATATTTTATATAGGAAATGATATTTAAGTATAAAATATGTAAGGGTATTTAGTTTTTTTATAATAAAATATTTATAATTATTTTTATAGATTTAAATTAAGAGCTCTAAAAATGATTTAAAAAATTTATAAAATAGCCCATCAAGACTAGAAGGATTTGGTAAAATCAATCTATAAAATGAACACCTAAAGATTCCAAAAACCCTACTTGTACTGATATGCATCAATTCTTTACACTACCACTAAAATTAGGAGAAAATATTATAATTAAAACATTATATATAATGACAAAGATGATTTATAAATTGGACTAATAATGACTTCCAAAAAATTATTTGACTAACTCAAATTATGGATTATTACAAGATATATGTTAGCACCATCATGTTCTATACAATAGTATGTGAATAACTACTTTTAATTTGATATTGAAATAAGATTAAAAAATTATATTAATGGGTGTGATCTGTTGCATTATGTTAGCTCACACATATTCTGCATTTCATTTCATGTTAGCATAAGAAAAAGGAGTTGATTGAGTAGCTGAGGTTATAGGCTCAGATAGTTCGAACATATATATATATATATATATATATATATATATATATATATATATATATATATATATATATATATATATATATATATATATATATATATATATATATATATATATATATACTTTTATGGTCTATTTTATTTTTATTTGTTGTTATAAAAAAACTTAAGTTCTTATAATATATTTTTCTAAAAATTTAAAATTTTAATTTAGAGCATTGCGGTGCTGTGCTTTTGGGCACAACGACACTAGAGGGAGGAGTAAGAACAGTGTTTGGGTGCTGGACTTAAATGTTGTGGTGCTAAACTATATATTATACAGTAACTTTGGATTGAGCATGAAACACTACGACACCAGGACAAGAGAGTACCGTAATGTTAGCACTAAAATATTTTTATATGTTTAATATTAAATATCCCTCACCAGCATTTTTCCCTCCCACATAATCGTTGGCTTCCAAGGGAAGGAAAGGAAGAAAGAGAAGAGAGAGAAAGAAGAGAGAGAGAGAAACAAGAGAGAGAGAGAGAGAGAGAGAAAGAGTTGATTGAGGTAATTTCATCTTTTGATTATATTGAGATTTTTTATCGTGATAGATAACTAGAATCCTACCTTTGTTTTTAGTTATTTTGTAACTCATGATTTTAATCTTCGTGAAATTAATAAAAATTTCTTTTATCCAATTTTTTAAACTGTTATCATGTAACTTTTTATATTATAGATATAACTCTTATAAGCATTTTGACAATAATATTATAGAATTCTATTGGGTAGATTGATAGTTATAATTTTATGAAGTTAAATGCATAATTTATAAATTTTGTTATATTTCATATATTAGAGCATTTCATAAATGGTATTGATTTATATTGCACAGAGAAAATGATTTGACTAATATAAGATAAATGTGGCATTTGCATTTAAGCAAGAAATGCTAGCTATCAATACTTTAATTAGTATGCATGGATTATCCCTTAAAATATAAATATCCTATACAAGAGGGTGGGTCTACAGGCTTTCATTTAAATAAAGACGTTTATGGTTTAATCTTGGATGTTAACATGTAACAGATTGATCAAATTTAGACTCTTAATGAATTACTAAAACTCTCTTGTAAATTAGTTTAAGATTTATGAATAATGATGATAAGATAAAGATTGATGATCAATTGGTTGACAGTTATGGTTAAATTAAATATTAATGACCAATAGGTCGCTAGTTGGGATTGAAGATGTTTAAAATACCACATTAAAGCTGGATGTTCTATCTTATTATTTATAATTGCATCCATAATTATATTTATATAATAGTATATGAATTTATTGATAGATAGAATTGAAAAACCTACATTGATATTGATATAATATGGCATACCATATGATAGAGAGATTAATAGATTTGATAGACATATTGATACAGTACACTAATAAGCATACTGATATAGCATATTAATATAGCACTAGCATGATATTGATTAATAGATATACATGACATAATGATTAATAGAGTCATGGCCTAGAACCATCAATACAACTATAATTTATCAAATATGTAAATATTTAATGAACAGTAATGCTTTTTTGCTTGTATTGCCCTTTGTGAGCTCTGGTTGATGTTTAAAAAAGATGAAATATGTGAAATTCTTTCGATTTAGATTATGGAGTGTTACAATAGTCATGTACTATATTATAAAGATTTTGTTATATATACATTTTAAAGATGAATATAAAGGAAAATTATGACGAGTATGTTTTATATGCATTGATAGTTAGTTAGTAGCTCTATAATTTGTTAATAGTTTAAAATCTAATAAAGTTATCCAAATTAGATATTTGGTTTGGTTTGTCACCATCCAATATGATATAAACCATTTTATTTGAGGTTTATATTGGGTTAGGTTGTGATAACACACACCACAACATAAATTATTTATTTCTTATGTTGAATGTGGGGTCTCAAAAGCTAAGCAGGGTTATAGTTTTGAGGAGTGCCTTGTAATCAAAATTATTAAAGGCATATGGTATTGAGAAAGTTCATGTTAAATAAAACTCAAATGTGTGATGTGTGGTTATTTTGCACCTTCATTTATAATTACTACCAATAGAGATTTATTATCATAAAAAATGGGAGATTATTGATCCCATGAGCCACATGACTCATCACTTTAGATTTTGATGATAATAAACATATGATTGGATGTTAATGACATTTTATTTTAAGTGTTTTAATTGAGATAACAAACTCAACCAGCCAACTCAAGAAGATCAAAATCTGCATGGGTTCAGCTTTGTTGGGTAATTGTGTTACTTTGCTTATAAAAATTAAAATTATGCTCAAAATAAATATTATTTTATTTATCATAATTATTTAAATTATTTTGCATACATTATTTAAATACAATTTGTAAATTAATTATTTTAAATTTCATTATTATTATTTCTTGATAAATTTAATCATTTGCATTAAATGATCGTGTATCCAATTACATATTTAACATAATTTATATAATAAAACTGACAATAACAAATTGTTCTTTATGCATAATTATTCAAGCATAATTTTTTTACATATGATGAAATTATTATTTTTCATTCTCCTCCATTATTATTTTCTCTCTTCTATATTATTTTTATTATAATTATTATTAAAAATCACATGTTGGTCAAATCTTGCATTAGATAATTTCTTTTGAATATTTATATTATTTGATTAGAGAGTGCCATCTTAGATGGTTTGGTCACTTAAAACGTCAGCCTTCCAATGATTATGTTTAGAGAATAGATGTAGTAGATCCAAATTATGTTAAAAAAGATAGTGATATACCTAAAAAAAATTAATTAGAAAGTATTAAGAATGACATTTTTATTAAATTTAAATAAGAATTTGACTTTTTATATGATACAATGGAGAAAAAAGATTCATGCAGCCAACCCCACATAGTAGGTTAAAGGCTTATTATTACTGTTGTTATTCCAAAACCTTCCAAACCTATGTGTAATCATTCAGAAATTTTTGTGATAAACTCATCCACTTTTTTTTCTTTTCATTAATATATATATATATATATA